>ML274877.1:0-36562 GCA_005239495.1 Nicotiana undulata | reverse complement strand
CTCCACCAATACTGCTGTTTCAGATCCTGATACATCTTCGCAGCACCCGGATGAATAGAATACTGCGAGCTGTGAGCCTCTACTAATATCAACTCCCGAATACCATCCATGTTGGGAACGCAAATACGACCCTGCATCCTCATAACTCCATCATCACCAATGGTCACATCTCTGGCATCACCCCGACAAACTCTATCCTGAAGAACTAATAGGAGTCGATCATCATAATGTCTTGCCTTAATTTGATCAATTAAAGAAGACCGAGAAGCCATGCTAGCTACCACCCGTGGAGGATCTGACAAATCCAATCTCACTAACTGACCTGCTAAAGCCTGAACATCAAGGGCTAAAGGTCGCTCTGCTGCTGAAAAATAAGCTAGACTTCCCAAACTCTTGGCTCTGCGACTCAAGGCATCGGCCACCACATTGGCCTTCCCCGGATGATACAAGATAGTCAAGTCATAGTCCTTGAGAAGCTCCAACCATCTCCTCTGCCGCAAATTCAAGTCCTTCTGCCTCAGCAGATACTGCAAACTACGATGATCGGTGTAAATCTCACACTGTACTCCATACAGATAATGCCGCCAAATTTTCAAGGCATGGACAATGGCAGCTAACTCCAGATCGTGCACTGGATAATTCTTCTCGTGCACCTTCAACTGCCTCGATGCGTAGGCAATCACCCTACCGTCCTGCATCAACACAGCTCCCAAGACCACTCTAGAAGCATCACAATAAACGGTATAAACCTGAACCAGTAGGCAACACTAATACATGAGCTGTGGTCAATGCTGACTTGAGCTTCTGAAAGCTCTCCTCACATTCATCGGACCATCTGAATAGAACACCCTTCTGTGTCAATTTGGTCAGAGGTGAAGCAATAGAAGAAAATCCTTCCACAAAGCGACGGTAGTAACCCGCCATACCAAGGAAACTCTGAATCTCTGTAGCTGAAGACAGTCTAGGCCAACTCTGCACCGCCTCAATCTTCTTCAGATCAACCTGAATACCCTCACTAGACACCACGTTCCCCAAGAAAGCTACTGAACCATGCCAAAACTCACACTTAGAGAATTTGCATAAAGTTTCTCCTCTCTCAATCTCTGCAACACGATTTTCAAGTGCTGGGCATGCTCTTCCTGGCTACGAGAATAAACCGGGATGTCATCAATGAATACAATAACGAAAGTATCAAGATAGAGCTGAAACACGATGTTCATCAATTGCATGAACGCTACTGGTGCATTGGTCAGCCCGAATGACATAACCAAAAACTCATAATGACCGTATCTGGTCCTGAAAGCCGTCTTCGGAATATCAGACTCCCGAATCTTTAACTGATGATACCCATACCTCAAGTCAATCTTGAAGAATACCTTAACTCCATGAAGCTGATCAAATAAGTCATCAATACGAGGCAACGAGTAACGATTCTTCACTATAACCTTATTCAACTGTCTATAGTCAATACACATACGCATCGAACCATCCTTCTTTTTCACAAACAACACCGGCGCACCCCAAAGCGATACAGTAGGCCGAATGAACCCCTTATCTAAGAGTTCTTGAAGCTGCTCTTTTAATTCCTTCAACTCAACCGGTGCCATACGGTAAGGTGGAATAGAGATAGGATGAGTATCGGGCACCAGGTCAATGCCAAAATCAATATCCCTGTCAGGTGGCATGCCTGGCAGGTCTACAGGGAATACATCCGAAAAATCATGGACTACGAGAACAGAATCAACATATGGAGTCTCACTACTAACATCCCTCACAAACGCAAGATAAGATTCACACCCTTTCTCAACCATACGCTGAGCCTTTAAATAAGAACTCACCCTGGTAGGCACATGCTCTATAGGCCCCCTCCACTCAACTCTCGGAACTCCGGGCATAGCTAAGGTAACGGTCTTAGCGTGATAATCAAGAATAGCATGACAGGGGGATAACCAGTCCATGCCCAGAATTACATCAAAATCTACCATACTCAGTAACATCAAGTCCACTCGGGTCTCCAGACCCCCAATAGATATAAGACACGACCGATACACACGGTCCACAACAATAGTATCACCCACCGGAGTCGAAACATGAACAGAAGTAATTAGAGACTCACGGGGCATATTCAGAAAATGAGCAAAATAGGATGAGACATAAGAGTACGTGGAACCAGGGTCAAATAAAGCCAAAGCATCACTGTGACAAACTGAAATAGTACCTGTAATCACTGCATCTGACGCCATAGCATCAGGCCTAGCCGGAAGTGCATAAATACGTGGCTGGCCTCCACCTGCTCGACCTCCCCCTCTAGGGCGGCCTCTAGCTGCCTGACCACCACCCCTAGCGGCCTGGGTAGGTGGTGAAATAACTGAGGCTGAAGCCGAGGGTTGAACCCTCTGCTGGGATGAACTACCAAAATGACGGGTACATTGCCTCCACCCATGTCCGGGCTCTCCACACTCGTAACAATTACCTATAGCTGGGGAAAACGAACGAGAACCTCCACCCCTCTGATAACCACCAGACGAACCATGCATAGAAGAGCCCTGATGAGATGATGCTCGGGCGGAGCTCTGATCTGGAAGGGCACTAAAAGATGAACGTCCCGGATGAGCGTTGCGAGAACCCTGCCCCGATAATACACCATTGTACGCTGGGCGAACTAACTGTGGAGGTCTAAATGAACGACCTCTGATAGGTTGAAATTTCCCTTTGGAAGGGGAACCACTGAAATTACTTGATCCCCGAGGCCTCTTGACCTCTCTTTCCTCACTATCCTGCCTACGAACCGACTCAATATCCCTAGCAATATCAATAACCTGCTCAAATTTGACCCCAGACACCCTCTCTCTGGTCATCAAAATCTGAAGCTGATACGAGAGACCATCTACAAACCTCCTAATCCTCTCCCTGTCAGTAGGGACAATCTCAGACGCATGTCTGGCTAACTCAGAAAACCTCATCTCGTACTGGGTGACTGATAATTCTCCCTGGCGCAGCTGCTCAAACTGCCTACGCTGCTCCTCTCTGTGGGACTGAGGAACATATTTCTCCAAAAAGATCGTGGAGAACTGCTGCCAGGTGAGAGGTGCTGAACCAACCGGCCTACACCTCTCGAATGACTCCCACCAAGTAAAAGCAGCACCCGCAAACTGAAATGTAACAAACGAGACCCCACTGGTCTCTAAAATACCCGCAGTACGTAGTATCCTCTAGCATTTATCAAGAAAACCTTAGGCATCCTCACCCTCTGTGCCACTGAAAGTCGGAGACTTAAGTCTGCTGAACCTTTCCAACTTACGCAGCTCATCCTCAGGCATAGCAGCGACTGCAAAATCCTGAGCTGGAGCAACCGGCTGAACTGGGGCTGCTCCTGGTGCCTGAATACTCTGTACAACCTGCTCAGGTGTCCGGGCAGCTGGAGTCTGATTGCCTCCCCCGGCCTGAGCTGCAGTGGCAGTAGTGGACATAGCAACTGCCTGAGCCAAACTGGAACACACCGTCAATATCTGAGCTAGGGTCTCCTGGAGACCCGGAATAACAATAGGCACTGCAGGTGCCTGAGCCTGTCCCGCTGGAGCACCATCGGCGGGAACCTGATCCTGAACAATAGGGGGATCCTGTGG
The DNA here is from genome assembly GCA_005239495.1 of Nicotiana undulata. Classification (NCBI taxonomy): domain Eukaryota; kingdom Viridiplantae; phylum Streptophyta; class Magnoliopsida; order Solanales; family Solanaceae; genus Nicotiana; species Nicotiana undulata. The sequence goes on along the minus strand of ML274877.1, from coordinate 32,936 downwards.
TACCACCCCGGCTGCTACCTGAGCTGGTCCCCTCCTCTACCACGACCTCGACCCCTTGTGGCTCTGGCTGGTGCCTGGTCACCCTGATCGGTATTGCGTGACCTCACCATCTGTGAGAGAATGAAACAACGTAAGTTCAGATTTCAAGAATCAATAGATTGGCACGAAAGAGTTCAAGAAAGTAGAGATGTTTCCTAAAAGTTTTGCAGCCTCTCGAAGATAACTACAGACGTCTCCGTACTGATCCGCAAGACTCTACTAAACCTGCTCATGACCGTTGAGTCCTATGTTACCTAGCGCTCTGATACCAACTTGTCACGACCCCCAAATCCTAACAGGCTGTGATGGCGCCTATCGTGAAACTAGGCTAGCCAACCATCACTTTACTACGCTTTTGTTCAATCATAACACTTCACAATTAATAATAATCAAGAAACCATAGCAAAACTTATATAAATAAGTCTTAACGTCCCCATAATATTCTAAACAACCTCCCAAGAACTGGAGTCAATAGTCATGACCATCTAAGAATAAATAAATCTAACTCTGCTAAAAACTATAATATAAGTCTCTGAATCGAATGCTAAGACTAAATAAGGAAGGGAAATGGAGAAGTTGTGGACGCCGGACAGCTACCTCAAAATACCGTGAAATGCTGCTATCGAACCTGCGTCAGCTACTGCTGCGAGCTAGTACCTGGATATGTGCACAGAGGCACATGGAGTCTTTATGAGTACGCCAACTCAGTAGTAATTAAGCTAAATCACAGTCTGAGTAATATAAACACATAGAACAGATACAAAACTCCACAAAAGCCAGTAAAACACCAAGTCACCACGTAGTATTCATCCAATAATAAATTCGAAATCAGTTTCCATAAATCCTTTGAAAACAAGTACAATATCAGTATATCTCAGTAAAATTCTCAGTAAAACCCATATTAAAACTGAAGTAAATCGTAGTTCAAAATTTTAGTAAAACATCACAAATCTGCCCCTTGGGCCAAAATCATTGCTCATAACAGTTGCCCTCAGGCGTTCTCTCAATCACTCAATATCAATCATCACTCAGTATCAATCATCACTCAGTATCGGCCCCGCGGGCAATCATCATCACTCAATCGGTACCGGCGCTCACTGGGAGTATGTTACAGACTCCAGAGGGGCTCTTACAGCCCAAGCGCAATAATAACATAAGGCCTGGAAGCCTTCTCATCTCTCTTATGAGGCTTGAAAGTCTCCTCACATCACTCATAAGGCCTGGAAGCCTCCTCACATCACTCATAAGGCCTGGAAGCCTCCTCACATCACTCATAAGGACTGGAAGCCTCCTCACCTCACTAAGTCAGACACTCTCAGTTTGCCCTTAGGCCACAAACAAACCGGGTTCTTGACCCAAAACAGTGTTTCATTTTTCAAGAAATAGTATCAAAATACTCTAAGTGTCAAAACAATTTATCAGGAAAAGACTGAGTGTAAATCACAACATATCAAGTGAGAAAACACAGTAAAACAGTCCCCCAAGGGGTAAACAGATCGGCACTAGGCCCCAAACACGGCTTACAGCCCAAATCATTTCATAATAAAATAATACTAATTAAGCATAAGCTTAGAAATCAGTTTCGCAACTCAATAGTCGCCTAAATAGGGAATGTTTCTCCAAAGTTTCAACCTTTGCATTTCAAAACCCGTGAAAGGGTGCATAGTCCGCGCTTTCATACCCTCAGGACAGGATTTAAAGACAATACTTACTTCAAAACTAGCCCAGAATTATTCCGCAATGCGCTTGACTCTCGAATAAACCTATGAAGGCTCCAAATCTACCAAGTTCAGATTTTTATCATCAATATATGCTTAAGGAAAAATTTCCAATCGAAAGATATCAAATTTACTCAAAAATCCGAAACCGGGCAAAACCTGAACCCCGGGCCTGCATCCCGAAACTCAGAAATTTTTACAGAAAAGTGTTCTTCATCTTCTCATGATTCCGTACATATAAAGAACACTAAAATTGGAGTTCGTTTGACCCCTCAAATCGACCCTCAAAGGTCTCATAATCTCATGCCCCAAAATCCTATTTTTCTACTGTTTTCATGAATTAAAGGTTGGGATTATGGTCTATAATCACCCATAAACGACTTTTAATGATCAAATTACTTACCTCTGTGCTACCCACTGATTTTCTCCTTCAAATTTCGTCCAAAAAGCTTTCCTCGGCTCAACAATAGTGTAAAAGAGGGTTTAAGTCGCGGAGGGTTTATCATTTCCCTGCTCTCCGCGATCGCAGCCTTAGCCTTGCGATCGCACTGACCAATCCCCCAGACCTACGCGATCACAACGCAGCTCACGCGATCGCGGTTAAATTGAGCCTCAACCTACGCGATCGCAGCCATTCTCACGCGATCGCGAAGAACGATTGACCTCACTCCCCACGCGCCTGACTAACCCTACGCGATCGCGATAGCGATCAAGTCCACGCGATCGCACTGTTTAAGCCACTCACCTTACGCGATCGCACCCTCACTTCCGCAATCGCGATGCACAAATTTCCCCTGCCTTCCTTAAACCTTACGCGATCGCAGACCATTCCTCGCGATCGCGGTGAACAAATTCCTGCTGCACTAACACCAGAAAACCAGCATTTCTCCTAAGTCCAAAAGTGCCCGTTAACCATCCGAAATCAATCCCGAGCCCCTCGGGACCCCAAACAAATATACCCACACATACCATAACATCATTCAAACTTAGTTTCACTCTCGAAACACCAAAAATAACATCAAAACACCAAAATTACATCGGATTCAAGCCTAAGAACTTTGAACTTTCTAAAATTCACCAATGATGCCGAAATTATCCAAATCAACTTCGATTGACCTGAAATTTTGCGGACAAGTTCAAAATGACATTACGAACCTGTTCCAACTGTCAGAATTCCATTTCGACCCCGATAGACTATTTTCCACTGCCGACCAGAAATCACCAAAACTAACTTTCGCCAATTCAAGCCTAATTCTACACCGGACATCACAAAATTGTTATGAACATATTCCTAAGTCCCAAATCACCTAACGAAGCTATTCGAACCATAAAATCCGCATTCCGAGATCGGTTACTAATAAGTCAACTCTTAGTTGACTTTTCCCTTTTAAGGCTATTTTAAAAGGCTAATTGACTGAATTCTCACTACAACCATTCGATTTCAAGCCTATCAACTCTAATACATCAATTACAGTATAACCAATCTATCTCAAGTCAATAAAAACAATTATACTGCAGGTTTTTACGTAATGACGGACCGGGTCGTTACAACTTTTCCTTATGACTTCATGCTGACTGAGTTGTTTAACAAGCTCAACATTGCCTTGCCTGAGATTAATTATGGAAATCACAATGATGTTTTGGATGTTTTTACCTAGTAGTGTGGCTATGAGGAGATCAAGGATAGAGGACCAACAGGTTCTGCTATTCTACCTAGCAGTAGCAGGGCAGCAAAGCCCACTAAGAGGTTGGAGTTGGCCGTTGAGGAGAATGCCAAGCTTCGATAAGACAATGATGAGTTGAAGAAAGAAACCCGACAACTTAGCTCAGAAGTGATAAGGAAGCTCATGCCCAACAGATTCCCACCCTTGTGAAAGCCTTGGCCCCATCTACCTCTCCCCCATGAACATGTTCCTTCCCCAATGTCCTTAGTTTTTTTGTTATTCAAGTGATGCTTTAGTTTCTATGTTTTTATGTTCTAGTCTGAGTATGTTATAGCATGATTAGTTTATTTTGTTCTAATAGTTTAAGACAAGGCCCCGGGCTTATTTTGGCACTGCCAAATGACTTCTCTTATCATTTTTAATGCTTCGTACTTGGTTATATCATCAACTTAGTCTATTTTCTTTGACAATTCTTGAACTTGTGTTGTATCTTGTATTGCCTTAATTCTTGCATTAACTGTGCTTAATATGTCTAACATCTTGTTGCTATTTTCGATGATGCCAAAAGAGGGAAGATAGAGTTAGGAGTGTAGGACATGTCTATCTATGGTATGACATGCCTGTTGATCATGATTTTTGTGTGATTATGTAGTTCTCGTATGTACAAAGTTTGTCATCATTAAAAAGGGGGATTTTTATTGAGTATTGAGATTTTGATGATTAAAAAAAATTGTTATGATGAAATGTTCGAAGAATTAGGTCCTCAACGTAGTTGCTTGACTGCTCTAAGAACCAGCTCCTCAGGGTGAAGGACCAACTCCTCATGGTTGATGATTGTACGTCTTTGCAAGACAATAACTTTATCTCAAAGTTACCCATGTCTGAGTTTGGTGAAGGAAGGCTACTTCACACGATAAGGGTTGTTGCAAAAGAAGATATGTATAAATAAGTGAGAGACAAGAGTCCCAAGACTGGTGGAGTCCTAACAAATAAGAAGCTGACTACGCGTAGGACTCTTATAAGATGTTGGTCCATCCTTTCACACATCAACTGAAGAACTACATTTTCATACTCTAGTCGAGTACCAGTGTTGTGTTCTTCTTGAGTCAGTCTAGTGAACGTGTTTTAAGAAATCGAGTTGTAATCAAAGTGTCACTAACAGTTAGTGAGTTGGAGTGAGTGTTTGCTTTACAGGTTCGAGTAGCTTGTAAATCAAATAATGGAGAGCATTGAGTTACAGTCTTGTAATCGCTATATTTTGGCCCATTGTTCTAGTGGAGTTAAAGTTGACTACGTAGTAGGTCGTGATTTTTTATCCTTTTGAGCCGAGTGATTTTCCACGTAAAATTATTGTTTTTACTTTACTACTTATTTCACTTCACGTTTAAGGAGTACGATAATGAACCAAGTTCTTTAGTAGTTCATAAGGTCACTCAAACTAACAAAGGTGCTATTGAAGAATAAAAATAAAGAACTTAAATCTGGTGATGATATGTATATGAGAAGGAATCAATTTTCTTTTTACCATTGACAAAGAAAAAATGCAAATTTATGTCTGTTTATATTTTAATATAGGCAAAATACATCCATAGTCCCTTAAAGTGGTCTTTTGTTTTCACTTAGACACTCAATCTTAAGTACATTCTATTTCAACACTCCAATTACAACTCAAACGTGTCATTTTGACACAAATTTGTAGGCAGTCGAACACAAAATATGCGTAATTCACACGCCAAAGTGACGAATAAAATGAGGACACATGGATTTAACTTAACCCTACCCGTGTCATCTTCCCCAATAACCCCTCATCGGAAAATAAATTTACGACTATTTTTTTCCAAAATGCAGCAACAACGAACACAACAGAAGGGCTAGAGTACGAATAAAATCATTAGCAATTAAACAGAGCAACACGTGAACAAAACAAAATAGAATGACAATAGTTGAGAGTAGTGAAATCAGACCCAACGTAAATGAACCAAAAATGGGGCTCAATCATAACAAACAATGAACAAAAGCATGAAGGTTGTTAGAAAACACAATACTCGATCTAAGCACAAAGTCATGGGAAAATAAAATTTTGTCCGAACTAAAAAATGGTGGAGTTTCACCATATGCTTTTAGATATATAATATGTAGACAAAAATGAAAAGAAAAAATGAGGAGGAGAAGACACCGATGCATAAGGGTCGCCAAAACTTGTTATTTCTGGTCAGATCGCTCAGATCTGGCCGTATCTAATTAAGATTAATATTCAAGTCACGAAGTTTAATTGTTGAGCAAAAAGCAAAGCTTTATTGAAAAAATGAAGTTTCGCCGGATGAGTGGAAATGAGAGGTCTATTGCCACAATTCTTGCTCGTGCCATCCCATGGTTGTTCACATGGTGGAAGATAAACAGAAAAGACAGATAGCGGCGCTGCTACTTTTTCGTCCAGAATTGGAGCGATCAATCAGATCTTAAAAATAAAAAGAAAAATAAAAAGTTTATGATGGGGACCATATTTAAAGGTGGTAGTGGTGGTGTGCCCAGAAGGTTACAGTAGTAATGGTGTGAACAAATCTAAAATTTGGGTTAAGAGGATGATTGGGGATCATTTTGGTATAGGCTATACATTTTTCGACAAGAAGTATGCGGAGATTATTTTTTTGGATGATTTCATGCACTTGAAAAATGTGAGAAACATTTACCATGCCATGTGAGCACATTGTGTCTAAATGACACAATAAAGGTTTGGTTAAAGTGTCCAAATGGAGCAACTTAAGAATAAGAATGTAAGTGAAAAGCGTGGACAACTTTAAGGGATTGTCGATATATTTTGTCTTAAATATATATATTATACTGTAATGACCCAAACAATCGTTTTGAGAATTAACGTCTTTTTCGGTGACTTAAGGTCTCGAGTAGCTTCGTGTTATGTGTTATGACTTGTGTGCGTGGTCGAGTTTGGTTTTCAGATGATTTGGATCAATTTGGAAAAGGATTCTTGTTTTAGAAGCTTAAGCGATAAGAGTTGATCGGAAATTGACATTTATGTAAAAGACACCGAAATGGTATTTTGACGATTCAAATAGCTTCATATGATGATTTTTGGACTTAGGCGTACCTCCAGATTTGGATTTGAAGGCCCGACGGGTAATTTGAAGCCTTTCGGCGAAAATTGTAAAGTTGAAATTTTGGAAGGTTGAGAGGTTTAACCGAGAGTTGAATATGGTGATATCAAGGTCAGAATGTGATTATGAAAATTTGATTAGCTCTGTTATGTCATTTGGAACTTGCACACAAAATTGACGTCATTTCAGGTTGATTTGATATGTTTCGGTGCGATTCGTAGTTTCAACGTTGTTTGATGTGATTTTATACCTCAAAGGGGTTTGTGGTATGTTATGGAACCTGTTGGTATATTTCGACGGGGTCTAGGGGGGCTGTCACGATCCCAAAACCAACCCGGTCGTGATGGCGCCTATCGTGGTAATAGACAAGACGACACACCAAAAGAACTAATCAATATTTCCATTCTTAAGATGAAATCACGTTATTTAACAATAAACCTTCAAAAAAGTAATTAGATCAAAACAATAGTGCACAAAGAAAGCCCGACATCAGGGTGTCACCAGTCATGAGCATCTACAAAGGACCGTCTGATAACACTAAGACATATACCATTTAGGAATAAATTAATAATAATCTGTAGGAAGACAGGAGGGAGAAAAGCAGGGCTACGATCGCCGTGCAGCTACCTTACTAACTCCAACAGATCCGCGACAGATGAAAACAACACTCACTAGCACGTCCAGCAATCCCTAGATCTGCACACAAGGTGCAAGGAGTAATGTGAGTACGCCAACTCAGTAAGTAATAAAAGTAAATAAAGATTGAGCAATAGTGACGAGCATTACAACATATACAGTTCATATCGCGAGATCTCAATAGAATACAACGGGCTTTTAAATTAGTATATGAATCGAATCATCTCGTTTAAAAATCCAGTTTTCGGTAGAAATCATTTGAAGATGTGAAGAATCCATTTAAAACATCTTTCAGCAGTTTTCAAACAAAGTGATGAAACAATGAGTAAAAACAATGATGAAAACATAGTCGGCCTTACGGGAAAAAACTCACTCGTATGCAGCCCCTCGGGCAACATAAATCATAAACAACCCCTCGGGAAATCATCATTGTCACTCATATACAGCCCCTCGGGCATACCTCACAATCACTCGTAAACAGCCCCTCGGGCATAACATGAATCCAAAACAGCCCCTCGGGAAAAACATCATATCACTCACTCAGGGTACCCGCGCTCACTGGGTCCAGAGGGGCTCCTACAGCCCAAGCACTATAACAAGCCACCTTGTGGCATAAATCATTCAGGCCCTCGGCCTCATACCAAGCCACCTCGTGGCATAAATCAAACAGGCTCGCGGCCTCACAAAAATCATGAATTAATAACAACATGTTGCGGCGTGCAGTCCGATCCCATAATATCCTCACAACACAGGCTCTCGACCTCACTCAGTCAAAAACCTCTCAAGCCACTCCGGCTATCAGTAAAACAGGGTGCTCAACCCAAAATAGTATTTTATGCATCGAAACGGAGTAATAAAGACTGAGTTATGAAATCAATAAACAAAACATGACTAAGTATAGATCTTAAATCAAAAACAGTGAGAGGATAATAAGAAAAATCCCCACAAGGGTCCAAACAACTTTGGCACAAGGCCCAAATATGGCATTCAGCCCAATTTATAGGAAATTCATTTTAAAACACATAAGTATCATATAATTTAAGTCAAATACGCAACTTTATAGTTGCTACGGGACGGACCCAGTAACAATAACCTAACGTTGCATGCCCACACGCCCGTCACCTAGCATGTGCGTCACCTCAAAATAGTAAAACAATGTGAATCCGGGGTTTCATACCCTCAAGACTAGATTTACAATCATTACTTATCTCAAACCGGACAAAACTCTAGCCCGCGATGCTCTTGCCCCTCGATTCGGCCTCTAAATGCTCTGAATCTATCCAAAATAAGTATGTTATCATCAATATACGCTAAAGGAATGAATCCCATATGAAAATTATCAAATTAAACCACAAATCCCGAAATTAGTCAAACTCGGGGCCCACGTTTCTAAATCCGACGAAATAAAAAAAATAGGAAACCCATTTACTCACGATTCCAACCATACTAGTTTCACTCAAATCTGACTCCAATTCGATGTTCAAATCCCAAAAATTCATTTTATGAAGTTTCTACAATTTTTCCCAAATTTCTACCTCAAAGTACTAATCAACTGACGAAATCATTGATACATTCATGAACATTAACCAAATTCGAGTTAGAATCACTTACCCCGATGAATTTCTTGAATAACCTTCAAAACATCGCCACAAACCGAGCTCTCTAGGTCCAAAATGTGAAATAATGCCCTAAGCCCTGTTTATATAGTGCATTCTCTGATCTTCATCACGCTGACCGCAAAGATCTAAGCGCATCCGCGAAACTAATCCCCGCGGTCGCGAAAAAGTGGCGTTGTCCGCGCTTCTGGAGGTTGCAATGACAGGCTTCAGTATTTTGGCCATAAAATTCTCTACAGATGTACAAATGATGATTTTAGCTTTTTGGAAACTAGACACGAAGGGCTACAACTTTCGTTTTTGAATCATCTCAAAATTCCTTGTAGATCAAAAGGTATAGGCTTCCGAAGTCGGACCAGTGAATATGCATATCTGCCCAGGAGCTCCTCTTCCCTCAGCAAAATTCCTCCGCCCTCAGCGAAATTCCATCGCCCTCAACGAGATTTTACTTCGCCCTCAACGAAAATTAAGCACTAGAACTATGCCTGAGTTCCGGTAATGCCCGGACTCGCTCAAATCTCACCCGAAACACACCCGAGGCATCCGAAACCTCAACCAAATGTGCCATCACGTCCTAAAATACCATACCAACTCAATCGAGCTCTCGAATCACCTCAAGCAATAACAAAAACATGAATTGCACATCAATTAAGCTTAATAGACTTGAAACCTCAAACTTTCACAACCGATGCCGAAGCCTATCAAACCTCGCCGGAATGACCTCAAATTTTGCACACACGTCAAATAATACTTCGAACCTACTTCAACTCTCGGAATTTCATTCCGACTCCGATATCAAATTTTTCCACTGCCGACCGGAAATCACCAAATATCCAATTTCGTCAATTCAAGCCTAATTCTACCACGGACCTCTGAATAACATTCCGAACCCACTCCTAAGTCAAAAATCATCTAACGAAGCTATCCGAACCATAAAAACTCAATCTGTGATCATTTACCCATAAGTCAACTTTCGGTTGACTTTTTCAATTAAATAACCAACTTAATAGACTAAGTGTCTCATTTCTCTCCAAAATCACTCCGAACCCGAGCCAACCAACCTAACACAACATAATAGAGCCGATCCACATATAATAAAGCAGAACCGGGGTAAACGGGGCTAAAACTCTCGAAAGACCGATCGGGTCGTTATATTCTCCACACTTAAACATACGTTCGTCCTCGAACGTGCCCAAAGCTATTCCAAAAACCATCAAAATTGCCGTGTAATCTTACCATGCACATACCCGGGGGTGATCCCACGTCACCCTATCCCATTTAGGTCAAATAGCACAACATAGCTGAAATTTCACAATTCACCCTAGCCCATAACCTTAGAACCCATTTTTCCACTTTCGAAATTATCTATAAGATCATATTTTCACGTCTACACACTGAACAAATCTGAACACGTTGTATCAAGCCATATTCGTAACCCAAGATGTAATCACATGACTCAAACACTCATAGCGATAACTCCTAATTACAATAGATGCTCAAAATAACCCAATACCGGTAAATAACCTCTTATCAAGCAAAGCCTCGTTCTAACACTTCCATATACTGCCAATGATGAAATAAACACACAAAAACTTGTAGCCATTTGTCCGATCAGCCAGTCATGGAGCTCCCCCTTCTCCAACAGGAACTATAGCAGATTTCTAAGCCGACTTCCGATATTATCCTTCCAACCATGTTGTAGTCAATTTTGATAGTATTCATTCTAGGTCCAATGACCTCTTCTCATCCAACACGACCACTCTAGAGACATGCCACATCAGTACAATCTAAAGCCATAACCCGTGCAATCCGTGCACCAATAAGCAACAAGCCAAGTGTACTCAAAGATAGAAAAATGACTCCAATGTGAGAACTATTCCGCAAGTTCAACAAATACCGCCGCAACGAGATGCTAAAAACCCATCACACACCGTAGAACCATAACACATGAATCTCACACAAGGATCATATCCCAACATAACTTCCCTACGATGCGCGACCCCATCCAAACACTGCTCCTCGTGAAGTACCTGAAGTCGCAATGCTCAAAATCAATCACCACGCAAAATAAGATATCCAGTACTCAACGTGCATTACCATAACCATGGAGAATCAGACTGTACAATGCCACACGAAACCTGGAAGGACATAACCAACACGCCTTAATCATGCACTACCCAATTACTCGTCTCACTCAAATTCCACTATGAGACCACAATAGACCCACACCACGTGTGCCTAAAACCAACGAATCGTAGCCCCCATAGAAGGGAAGAGTAACTCATAAATCATCCCAGAACATAGATGAGCCCAATAACCACTAACTGGCATGCCCCTCACAATAGCACTGCAAAGCCAATCAATCTGACTCGCTGCAAAACACTTATCCCCACTGGGCCTACTAAGGAACCCCAAATTAATCTGGTCATACACAATAGACAAGTGACCCTCCGAAGGTCCATAATGACTGAATCACAACACACACTAACCTCTGACTAACCTTGGCTACGTCTCCACAACCCTCAACTATAAAATAACATGTTTATGAGAAATCCCAATCTCCAAGTCCATAAAACACACGAATCACCATATCCGATCTCAACTCTACCGCCTGGTTTCCCACACTCCTCCAATTACACAGTCACCCTATGAGGAATACTTCAAAAAAATTCTTCTATGCCACAAGGCAAAATTTGAACTCCAGTAGTCGATCAAACAAGAGAGTGTCGCAATACTAATGAAATATCCATAGTTCAAACACATCCCCCCTTTCTGAAATGCATACCCTCATCAAGCCACACCAATTAGTGATGTCATTTACCTAGTCATCTGAAACTGTCCATACTGCCCAAGAATTTATGACCTTCCTTCCAAAACTGAACCGTGAACTCACACATGCAAATCTCAACCCTACACAACATACCGTATACACCATGCCATCCTATGATAAATATGAGAACTTCATAATCCATTCCGAGCCACAAGCAACCAATAACTTTCCCTTTGATCCCATCTAGAAAACAAATCACTATACATCATATGCTTCTCACGCCAGTAGGAAATATACATCTTTAACCATGGTAGAAACCATCAAGAACTCTCCGAATCCCATTTATACAACACCAAACCGTTAGGACTGAATCCTTCTAACTTAACCAAGCTACGCAGGTCACCAAAAACCCAAGAGCATTGCCACGAAACACCTGTAAAAATTCATTACCTCATAAACACCCAAAGACCTAATCATATCCCTTACCAAGCCGATTTGGCCTACTACCAAGCTGTCATATTTATCCAAGTTCCTTCTGAATTACCTTCAAATTGATACTTCTCCTTGCCATAATACTGCAATCCTCAACCCAGACTCACCACATGAGACCCAAGCATAAAACCATATCGTCTAAGGCTCATAAGCCGCTGAATACTCTCTTAAATATCCCCAAAAGCACCACATTCAAAATACTTACCATGAAGAGACTTCCTGCGAATCTAAAGCCATTACCTTCACCTTTCTGATACTGATATGTAGAATCCATAATGATATAGAAATTCCACAAGTCTTGACACCCCCTAATGTAGACCTCAGTTTCTAGACAAATACACATCCTGAAGATCCCCCAATTGTTACATATACATCTTGAATCTATTAGAACCATTCTCGGGAGTCATCCACTCTACTCAACCTCAATTAGACTAACCAAACGGACCGAACGACCTGTGCTCCATTAGCATTCCAACACCCCAGGAAGTAACCCCGCCTTAATGCAACCAAATAAATTCATGCTCAATGCACATTACATCCTTCACTAATAACAACTCAAGTCATTACATTATTCTATACACCCATAAAGCATAACACAACCCCTATCCAAAATTTCCTTTACTCGAGTCATCCCCGATCTCAACCCATGTACGTCAGAACTGATTCACCAGTATACCTCAAACTGAAACTGATACGACACTTAGCCGTGTAATCAACTTATCAATAGTAGACTCCCCCACTTAGCTCAAAGTCATAGGTCAAAACACACAAAAACTCACAATGCATATACGCTACCACCGCCACAATACCACAGTGAGATTCACTAATTCCTTCATAAGCTCATATAACACAAACCTTCTAATATCTCAAATCATCTACAAATCTCGCATTCACCATTGCAATAGCCGTGCCAACTTCCACAGGCGATCTAAACTCAAATTCATTTAATGGTAAAAGAGGACTTGCTAAAAAACCACCAAAGGATCACACAACCTCAGAACACCCCGCGGGAAATAACCCCGCCTTCTTAGCCTCAAACTGATATCTCTCTATACCCTTCCAAAAATCATAGCTATTACGCAATCACTTTACCTTCTTACATTAAAACACAATCAATGTCTACCCTCGAGGCATCACAATACGCGGTATAAGAACCGAAATTTGATGGCAGAACTAACACTGGAGTTGTGGTCTAATCAATCTTAAGTTTCTGAAAGCTCTCTCCACACTCGTCGGACCACCTGGATACCCTCACTGGACACCACGTGTCCCAAGAATTTTACTGAACTGAGCCAAATTCACACTTGGAGAACTTCACATAAAGCTCCTCCTCCCTAAATCTCTATAATACCATCCTCAAAGGTTGAATATGCTCCTCCTTGCTACGTGAGTACGCCATGATTCCATCAATGAATACAATAACGAAGGAGTCCAAATACAGTTGGAATACATTGTTAATCAAATAGATGAACGCTGGTGGGGCTTGGTCAGCCCAAAAGACATCACCAGGAACTCATAACACAAAAGGAAGATTCCATTTCCCTCCACAACTAAACTACATGAGAGTTCCTTCAATACACTCACAACTCGAGGCCATATGCCAACTCAAGATAGAAGTCAAACACTCAATAGTTATTGCTACATCTCCAGCCAATTATTTTTGTAACAATCAAACAATATGAACACATCTCACCATCGAATCACACTCACCACATAGTCATCTAGTCACAAAATCCCACAAATAAGGACACAAACGGACATATAAGTTCCAAATACATGTGCTCACACAATAGAAATCTCAGCACTCAAGCCACATATAAAACCCGGCCTCAAGTCCTCTAGACTAGCCCATTATCAACATGCTAAAATCACATCTCGCACCTCACCCATGGAAATCACAAGTCGTCGATACACAACTGATACCGAGCGCTCACGTGCGTTCGAATACATGAAAGGAATTGCAAGAGTTACGCTTTTGGCTGAATAAATGGATGCACACGACAAGAATTAAAGAATGTGGGATTTCCTAAAGGTTCTGCAGCCTCTCGAAGATAAGTACAGACATCTCTGTACCGATCCGCAAGACTCTACTAAACCTGCTCATGACTCGTGAGACCTATGTAACCTAGGCTCTGATACCAACTTGTCACGACCCCAAAACCAACCCGGTCGTGATGGCGCCTATCGTGGTACTAGGCAAGCCGACACACCAACAAAATAAATCAATATTTCCATTCTTAAGATGAAATCACATTATTTAACAATAAACCTTCAAAAAAGTAATTAAATCAAAACAATAGTGTAGAAAGAAAGCCCGACATCGGGGTGTCACTAGTCATGAGCATCTACAAAGGACCGTACGATAACACTAAGACATATATCATCTGGGAAGCAATTAATAATAATATGTAGTAAGACAAGAGGGAGAAGAGCAGGGATGCGATCGTCGTGCAGCTACCTTACTAACTCCAACAGATTCGCGATGGATGAAAACAACACTTACTAGCACGTCCAGCAATTCCTGGATCTGCACACAAGGTGCATGGAGTAATGTGAGTACGCCAACTCAGTAAGTAATAAAAGTAAATAAAGACTGAGCAACAGTGATGAGCATTACAACATATATAGTTCATATCGCGAGATCGTAGTAGAATACAAAATGCTTTTAAATCAGTATATGAATTGAATCATCTCGTTTAAAAATCCAGTTTTCGGTAGAAATCATTTGAAGATGTGAAGAATCCATTTAAAACATCTTTCAGCAGTTTTCAGACAAAGTGATGAAACAATGAGTAAAAAAATAATGAAAACAAGTCGGCCCTTCGGGCAAAAATTGACTCGTATACACCCCTTCGGGCAACATAAATCATAACAGCCCCTCGGGAAATCATAAACAGCCCCTCAGGCAATCATCACTGACACTCATATACAGCCCCTAAGGCATACCTCATCATCACTCGTAAACAACCTCTCGGGCACAACATGAATCAAGAACAGCCCCTCGGGCAAAACATCATATAACTCACTCAGGGTACCCGCGCTCACTGGGGGTGTACAGACTCCGGAGGGGCTCCTACAGCCCAAGCGCTATAACAAGCCACCTCGTGGCATAAATCAATCAGGTCGCCCCCTCACCAAAATCATGAATCAATAACAACATGTTACGGCGTGCAATCCGATCCCATAATATCCTCACAACGTAGGCTCTCGGACTCACTAAGTCAGAAACCTCTCAAGCCACTTGGGCTATCAGTAAAACAGGGTGCTTAACCCAAAATATCATTTTACGCATCGAAACGGAGTAATAAAGACGGAGTTATGAAATCATTAAACACAACATGACTGAGTATAGATCTTAAATCAAAAACAGTGAGAGGATAATAATAAAAAGCCCCTAAGGGTCCAAACAACTCTGGCACAAGGCCCAAATATGGCATTCAACCCAATTTATATGAAATTCTTCCTAAAACGCATAAGTATCATATAATTTAAGTCAAATACGCAACTTTATAGTTGCTATAGGACGGACCCAGTCACAATCTCCAACGGTGCACGCCCACATGCCCGTCAGCTAGCATGTGTGTCACCTCAAAATAGTAAAACAATGTAAAATCCGAGATTTCATACCCTCAGGACTAGATTTACAATCATTACTTACCTCAAACCGGACAAAACTCTAGCCTGCGATACTCTTTCCCCTCGATTCGGCCTCCAAATGCTCTGAATCTATCCACAAATCAGTATGTTATCATCAATATATGCTAAAGGAATGAATCCCATATAAAAATTATCAAATTAAACCATAAATGCCGAAATTGGTCAAACCCGGCCCCCGGGCCCACGTTTCTAAATCCGACGAAATTAAAAAAAAAAAATAGGAAACCCATTTACTCACGGTCCAACCATACTAGTTTCACTCAAATCCAACTCCAATTCGATGTTCAAATCCCAAAAATTCATTTTATGAAGTTTCTACAATTTTCCCCAAATTTCTACCTCAAAGTACTAATCAAATGACGAAATCATTGATACATTCATGAACATTAACCAAATTCGAGTTAGAATCACTTACCCCGATGAATTTCTTGAATAACCTTCGAAACATCGCCACAAACCGAGCTCCCTAGGTCCAAAATGTGAAATAATGCCCTAAGAACTGTTTATATAGTGCATTCTCTGATCTCCATCACGCTGACCGCAAAATACCAAGTGCAGCCGCGAAAGTAATCCCCGCGGTCGCGAAAAAGTGGCGTTGTTCGCGCTTCTGGAGGTTGCAATGACATGCTTCAGTATTTTGACCATAACTTTCTCTACAGATGTCCAAATGATGATTTTAGCTTTTTGGAAACTAGACACGAAGGCTACAATTTTCGTTTTTGAATCATCTCAAAATTCCTTGTCGATCAAAAGATATAGGCTTCCGAAGTCGGACCAGTGAATCTACAGATCTGCCCAGGAGCTCCTCCGCCCTCGACTAAATTCCTTCTCCCTCATCGAAATTCCATCTCCCTCAACAAAATTCCATCGGCCTTAGCGAGATTTTACTTCGAGCTCAACGAAAATTAAGCACCAGAACCATGCCTGAGTTCCGGTAATGCCCGGACTCGCTCAAAACTCACCCGAAACACACCCGAGGCCTCCGAAACCTCAATCAAATGTGCCATAAAGTCCTAAAATACCATACCAACTCAATCGATCTCTCGAATCACCTCAAACAATAGCAAAAACATGAATCACACACTAATTCAAGCTTAATGGACTTGAAACTTCAAACTTTCACAACCGATGCCAAAGCCTATCAAACCTCATCCGAATGACCTCAAATGTTTCACACACGTCCAAAATGACACTAAGAACCTACTCTAACTCTCGAAATTCCATCCCAACTCCAATATCAAATTTTTCCACTGCCGATCGGAAATCACAAAATATCCAATTTCGTCAATTCAAGCCTAATTCTACCACGGACCTCCGAATAACATTCTGAACCCACTCCCAAGTCCAAAATCATCTAACAAAGCTATCTGAACCATAAAAACTCGATTCCGAGATCATTTATCCATACGTCAACTTTCGGTTGACTTTTCTAATTAAATAACCAACTTAAGAGACTAAGTGTCTCATTTCTTTCAAAAATTGCTCCGAAACCGAGCCAACCAACCTAACACAAAATAATAGATCTTAGCCACATATAATGAAGCAAAAATAGGGAAACGGGGCTAAAACTCTTGGAAACATTGATCGAGTCGTTACAGGGGCCCAGACGTGTTTCGGATGGGCTACAGGTCATCTTCTCATGTTTTGGATGGTTGTTGGGATATTTGGTATCCCCTTCTACGCGATCGTGAAGTTCATTCCACATTCGCGTAGGTTGTTTGATGACTTATCATTTTCCTTCTTCACGTTCGCAGTGGATGGTTCGTGATCACGAACATATGAATCCTGCTGCATCGCGTTGGCAATTGATCTTACGCGTTCCAATAGAGTTGGCCATGCTAGGGAGCCCCACTTTATTCTTCGCGTTTTCATGTCTACCTTCACGATTGCGTACGTTGATCCATTCTTGAACCGTGTTCGTATCACCTTATTCGTGATCACGTAGTGCATTCTTGGCAGTTGGTAATTTTCTTCTTCTCGATCGAATTTTAATTTTCGTGATCGCGATGTGTAAATCGCGGGGCTGAATATAAAATGTACTCTAATTTGAGAGTTAGCCATTTTCACCATATTTTGAGTTGCAGACCTCGGTTTTGAGCAATTTCTCATGGGTTTTTCAAGCAAATCATTGGGGTACGTGTTCTTCACTCGGAATTGATTATACTTCATGATTTTATCTTTATTTTTATTATTAAATTAGTGTTTTGAGTTGAGGAAAAATGGAAATTTTTGTATAAATCTTTCAAAATGTAAAATGACTATTTGAAGGACGAATTGGTATCGAAATTCGTAATTCTTGTATGGTTGGACTTGTTATCGAATGGGTTTTCAGATTTTATAATTTTGGTCGGGTTCCTAGACGCGAGCCCGGGGGGTTGACTTTTGCGTTGACTCTTAATTCTTATTAAAAATTCAAGCTTTATTATCCGGGATTATTTTCTATGAGTTCTATTTATGAATTGAAGTTATTTTGGTTAGATTTGAACCGTCCGAAGGTTGTTTCACGCGGGAAGGTCATTTTAGAGTAACGGTCTAACTTCTTTGAGGTAAGTATCTTATCTAACTTTGTAGGGGGGGACTACCCCTTAGGCTTTGGTTCATTTGTGCTAATTGTGTGTGAAGGCCGTGTACGTGAGTTGACGAGTACGTGCCCAGATTTATTTGTGGAAATCTATATGTCTAGTGCTCTTAGGTTCTTATGTCCATCAAATATGAAGTTGTTTTGTCATGTTAAATTCTTCATTTACTAAATTCACCCTTACGTGTCTTAATTGAAATTAACTGCTTCATGTTTTACCCTTATTGCTGATTAAACTCTTATGTGCCTTAAATGAATTTGTTGCCTTTTTTATCGTCATGTTATCTTTCTGTAATTGCTTAACCTTAATTGTAGTCATTTTTATCTTCCCGTAATTGCTTAAACCTTGATTGAAATCATTATTATCTCTTCCGTAATTGCTTAGCTTTAATGGAAGTTTGTTACCCCTTTCATTGTTGACGTATTCTTATTTAGGGTCATTGATTCATGCTATCTCTGTTGTCGAATTGCACTTTCGTGGAATCATTGGTACTCATTACCTCTCCCTTGTCTAACTATTCTTGTTGAGATGAATATTTCCCAGTTGTGTCTTTCTCGTCTTTCTCTGTGAGTCTGTTCTTCCATTTCTTTGTGTTCTAAAGTTCTTGTGTTGATTTACTTGGCATGTTCTCGTGTTATTGTGGTTGTTGTTGTTGTATTCTGTGTTGTTGGGATGAGGGCTATACGTGGTTGTGATATTGAAATTGTTTTGAGAAAATGTTGTGGCATATGGGCACAGAAGGTGAAAGTCATTTATTTGAGTTGTTATTTTTTGACATATGTGTTTAGTTGAGAAAATTGTTATGTGTTTTGCACGAGGTTTCTGTTGTGCGGTTGCTATTGTGTTGCACAAGGTTATGCCGAGCGGTTGTGATTATCTTTGCACGGGGTTTCTGCCTTGTGGTTGTTATTGATACGCATGCAGTGGTATAAGTTCTGGGTGTTGAAACTCATGCAGTGAGATAAGGTAGGCTTGAAATGTGTGGCTAGTAGGGGAACTATTAGAAGCCATACGGTGTGATAAGGTGGGATAAAACGCGGGATGCTATTTCGGGAAAATGATTTTCAAAAACTAAATATTAAGGCTCCCACGGTGATATAAGGAAAGTTTACCTCGGGAGTGCTTTTGTTGTCATTTTCCCTTTTCTGTGCACTTGTCTTTGATTGTTGTTTTCCTTAGCATACTATTAATTGTTTTCCTCCATGTTGCACTATTTTCTCATCTCTATGTATCTAATCTTGTTGTGTTGATCGTTGCTTCAAACTTCATTGTTGCTTCTGTTACACCATACATTTCATGGTGATTGTTGCTTCTGTTACACCATACATTTCATGGTGATCGTTGCTTATGTGCCATTCATTGACTCCACTCTTATTTGTTGACTGGAATTATGGTAGAATACTTGCACAAGCATACACGTAGTTAAATCACCCATGTCGGTTTTAAAAGGTGAATCCTGACGACCTTAACCATTATACGTACTCTTGCTGCTTTTCCTGGTCGTTGCTTCAAACTTCATTGCTGATTTTATTATACTATACATTTCATGGTGATCATTTTTTATGTGCCATTAATTTTTCCTACTCTTATTGACTGGAATTATGGTAGAACACTTGCATAGGCATATACGTAGTTAAATCACTCATATCGATTTTAAACGGTAATTCCTGACATCATTAACCATTATACATACTCTTTGTCTTCTGGCCTTCGGTGTGAGGATTATTCTATTGGCACGTGAGTTGTCCATGCGGTTATGAGTTTTAATGTGCGCACAAGCTTCCAAGTGATTAGGGTTCATGAACTGGGACCCGTGAGTTGTGATTATGAGGTTCGATAGCTTATGGAAATGCTTGAACAGATCTAGTGTGAAAGCGGTTGTTCTTATTGAGTTGTTGCTTTTTTTGCCATTATTTGGTTTCCGTGGACTTAGGTTGTGATTAGTTACTCTACAACATTATTACCTGATTGCTTCCTATTGAATATTGTTGTTATTAGTGTATCATTGCAAGTATTGTGTTGTATTCCTTATCCTAATTAACTTTAAATTAATATTGTTTCTCTGTTAGTTCATCTACACACTTGTTTAGGTTGTTTAGTCTGGTAGGTGTCTTGACTGTCCCACGTCACTACTCTGTCGAGGTTAGTCTTGATACTTAATAGGTACCGATGTGGTTTACTCATACTACACTTCTACATATTTTTGTGCAGATCCAGGTGCCTCGATTGTTGTTGATTATTAGTTGGCTGGTCGATCTGTATCGACTCAAGATAAACTCGTCGTCGCGTTCGCAAGTCTCGGAGTCACCTTATGATATTTTCATTATACTGTTTAATTCCATCCGAACAGTTGCATTTAGAGATTTTCTAGCAAACTCGGTAGAGTTTATGAATTGTACTACCGGTTTCTGAATTGTAAGTTATGTATAAAGATTTCTATTTAATATTTATCATTGATGGTCAAATTTTTCAATTAATTTAGTAAGTGTTAGGCTTACTTAGTTTTAGAGACTAGGTGTCGTCACGACATCCTGTGGAGGGAAATTGGGGGCGACATGTACTAATTGTTTAATTGAGTTCTTCTTCTTTTAAATACAAATATATATATCTAGTAACTATTTAGTGCAAACCCATCAAATCCACAATGAAAGATGTCACGACCCAAATTCTCAGTCATCGGGATAGTGATGGCGCTTAACACCATACTTGCTAGGCAAGCCAATGTTATAATTTAGCTAACTAATTTCTTAAAACAATTTAATTAAATATAAGTAAGGAGTTCAATATAATACCAAATTTTAATACTATCCAATAAATGAATCAGGAACAATGTACGGATTATTGATATGAAACTCGAAACTAATACTAATATATCACGACCTGATTTACCCTCCGAAAAGGTAACGTGAGAGCACCTAGTCTCTACGACTAGGTAAGCCTAAATTTGCGGGAAATCTTAGTTCAAAACGATAAATTAAAGGCAGAAAAGGAAAAATATAAGTATACATAACATAGACGCTCGGCATGTACAAGTATAACTCCCAAAACCCGGAATGTCACATCATAGCCACAAGCTTGTATACAGTAATAGCTCTATACAACGGGAAAGAAAATACATAGAAATCTCTATCTAGACCGGAATGGAAGGTGACTCGTAGGATTCTGCGGACGCGGCAGAATTACCTTACGGTCTTCTGGAAACAGCTGCGGCGACCACTAGCAACGTGGCTGAGAACTCGAACCTGGATCTGCACACGAAAAACATGTGCAGAAAAGGGCATGAGTACACCATATTCGGTACCCAGTAAGTGTCGAGCCTAACCCCAGTCAAGTAGTGACGAGGTCAGGTTAAGGCTCTACTGGATTTATAAATAAACAGTTTAAATAGTACGGAAAAGAAATAAGTTCTAGAGTAGGCGGTTAAAGTGAATAAGCTAAAATAAGACAGTAAAATGGAGCCCTCGGCTCAGCACAACGTATCACACAGTGGAATCTCCCGGGATAACGTCCCGTAGTTCCAATTATCAACATGCAGTATAGGGGGGAGCTCCTAGAATACGTCTGTAGTCCCCAAATTTAAATATGCAATACANGGAATATGTATGTAGTCCCCAATTTATGCAATGCGAAGTAAATGCCAAATAAACATCAATTCTAACAGTACATCAAAATACAGGTAGGAAAGCAGGGGAAACTAACTAAACATGGCGCATAGAGTGTCAATTAAGCAATTTAATATGGAAACAATAGGCATGCTTTCCTAATCTAAGATGAACAATTAAACACGTAGAAATGATGTAATAGAAGAACAAGGCACTGTATTATTTTGTGGGATTTTTGCAGAAATGGCCCGTGTACGTATTCGTCACCTCACGTACACGGCGCCCACACAACAATTATATCAAAACAACCTAAGGGAAATTCCCCAACACAGAGTTAGATAAGCCACTTACCTCGACGGCTCTACTCAACTCGAAACCACGCTCTTGCCAAGAGTACCGACTCCGAATGGACCAAATCTATTCAATTCAGTTGAATAATGTAAATATCACTTTAAGAAATCAATCTAGCTAATTAGTTCGAAGCTAATACTTGGAATTAGGAAAATTGCCAAACAATTCCCCCAGGCCCACGTCTCGAAATCGGGTAAAAGTTACAATCCGAACACCCGTTCACTCACGAGTCTAACCATACAAGAATTACTCGAATCGAATATCAAAACCTCGATCAAAACTCAAAAATTCGGCCTAAGAACTTTATCCAAATTTTCCCAATTTTCCACCCCAAATTTCGAAATTAAAGGATGGATTTAGGTATAGATTCGTGGAAATTAGTCTAAACCGAGTAGGAATTACTTACCCAAAGTGCCATGTGAAAATCTCTTCAAAAATCGCAATCCCCTGAGCTCCCAAGTTCAAAAATGTGAAAACTTAAACCCTCGATTTTGGGTTTTAAAATCTGCTCAGGTACAGTCCTCATCACGTTCGCGGAAGCACCATCGCGAACGCGAATGGTAAAATTCACGCGCCCAAATTTTTACCTACGCGAATGCAATACTAGGCATGCGAACTCGGTCCTTGGCTTCCCAACCCTACGTGAACACGGCACGACTCACGCGACCGCGAAGGGTAAAACATCGAACCCCTCTGAAACCTTATTCCTTATTCGCGAACGCGGCCTGGCCCTCGCGTTCTTGATTAACACTGGCCCAAACCATCGCTCTCGCACCTCCCCTTACGCGAAGGCATAGAGAATTTTCCCCTTAGTGCAGATTGACCTATGAGTTCGCGACACCCCTCACGCGAACGCATAGAAGAACACCAGAACCAACAAACATCTGATCCTTCCTAAGTCCAAAATTTAGCCCGTTGAGCATCGGAAACACACCCGAGGCCCCCGGGACCTCAACCAAACCTACTAACCAGTCCTAATACCTCATTCGAACTTAATCGAGCCTTCAAACCACATCCCATAACATCAAAATCAAGGATTATGCATGGATTCAAGCCTAAGAACTTAGGAAATTTCAAAAATCTACAACCAATGCCGAAACACGTCAAAACTAGTCCGAATGACCTCAAATTTTACACACAGGTCATAAATGGCACTACGGGCCTACAACCACTCTCGGAATTCCATTCCGAGCCCGATATCAAAATTTCACCTATCGGCCGAATCGCCAAAATTCTAACATTCGCCAATTCAAGCCTAAATCTATTACAGACCTCGAAAACACATTCTGGATGGGCTTCTAACCCCGAAATCACCCGATGGAGCTAATGGGGTCGACATAATTCCATTCCGAACCCATCTTCACACAGTTCCAACTACGACCCGATTTCTAAAGCTTAAACTCATATATAGGGACTATGTGTCCCGAAACTCTCCGGAATCCACAACCAATCGCTCCGACAAGTCCCATAAGTAGAAACAAACATGGGGAAAGCAGTAATTAGGGGATCAGGGTGCTAACTCTCAAAATGACCGATTGGGTCGTTACATTCTCCCTCTCTTAAGAAAATTGGTCGTCCTCGAACGAGTATGAAGACATACTTGAAGTTGTGAAAAGATGAGGGTACTAGCTGCGCATATCCTGATAGGTCTCCCAAGTCGCCTCCTCGACCGGCTGACCCCTCCATTGAACCTTAGCTGATGTAATATTCTTTGACCAGAGCTTTCTGACCTGCCTATCCAATATAGCTACCGGCTCCTCAACATACGATAAATTCTTGTCCAACTGGACTGAACTGAAATCCAAGACATGGGTCGGGTCACCGTGATATCTCCGGAGCATAGAGACGTGGAACACCGGATGAACTCCTGCTAGGTTGGGAGGCTAGACATGCTCATAAGCAACCTCCCCAACACGCCGCAATATCTCAAAAGGACCAATGAATCTCGAGCTCAACTTACCTTTCTTCCCGAACCTCATGATGCCCTTCATAGGCGATACCGGAAGCAAAACCCGATCACCAGCCATAAATGCCAAATCACAAACCTTCCGGTCCGCATAACTCTTCTTCCTGGACTGAGCTATGCGAAGTCTCTCCTAAATCACCTTTACCTTATCCAGGGCATTCTGGACCAAATCTGTACCCAACAATCGGGCCTCGCTCGGCTCAAACCATCCCACTTGTGACCGGCATCGTCTACCATACAAAGCCTCATACGGCGCCATCTGAATGCTGGACTGGTAGTTGTTGTTATAAGCAAACTTTGCAAGTGGAAAGTATTGGTTCCATGACCCTCCAAAATCCATCACACAGGCATGGAGCATATCCTCAAGAATCTGAATCGTGCGCTCGGACTGCCCGACTATCTGAGGGTGAAAGGTTGTACTCAACTCTACCCTGGTGCCTAGCTCCTGCTGAACGGCTCTCCAGAATCGTGAAGTGAATTGTGTACCTCTATCTGAAATGATAGGCATTGGAATACCGTGAAGGCGAACAATCTCCCTAATATAAATCTCAGCCAACCTCTCGGAGGAGTATGTAGTCAACACTAGAATGAAATAGGTTGACTTGGTCAGCCAATCCACGATCACCCAAATAACATCGAACTTTCTCAAAGTCCGAGGAAGTCCAACCACAAAGTCCATGGTGATCCGCTCCCACTTCCACTCTGGAAGCTCAATCTGCTGAAGCAACCCTCCTGGTCTCTGATGCTCATATTTGACTTGCTGCTAGTTAAGACACTTGGCCACAAACTCCACTATATCCTTTTTCATCCTTATCCACCAATAATGTTGTCTCGGGTCTTGGTACATCTTTGCGGTACCCGGATGAATGGAGTACCTCGAGTTATGGGCCTCCTCCATAATCAACTCCCGAAGCCCATCCACATTGGTCACATAGATCCGACCCTGCATCCTCATCACGCCATCATCATTTATAGTCACATCCTTGGCATCACCCTGCCGAACCATGTCCTGAAGAACCAGAAGGTGGGGATCATCATACTGGCGCTCTCTGATGCGATCATAAAGAGAAGATCAGGCAACCACACAAGATAATACCCGGCAAGGCTATGAAAGATTCAATCTCACAAAGTGACTGGCTAAGGACTGAACATCCAAGGCTAAGGGCCTCTCAACTGCCGGAAGATATGCCAAACTCCCCAAACTCTCTGCCCGGCGACTCAAGGCGTCGGCCACCACATTGACCTTCCCCAGGTGGTATAATATAGTGATGTCATAATCCTTGAGTAACTCCAACCACCTACGCTGGCGCAAATTGAGGTCCTTATGCTTGAACAAGTGCTGCAAACTCCGGTGATCCGTGAAAATCTCACATGGAACACCGTATAAATAATGACGCCATATCTTCAAGGCGTGAACAACTGATGCCAACTCGAGGTAGTGAACTGGATAGTTCTTCTCATGCACCTTCAAGTGTCTGTACGCGTAGGCAATCATCCTACCATCTTGCATCAATACCGCTCCAAGGCCAATCCTCGATGCATCACAATAGACTGTATAGGACCCTTAGCCTGTAGGAAATACCAACCCTGGAGTTGTAGTCAGGGCTTTCTTGAGCTTCTGAAAGCTCTCCTCACACTCCTCAGTCCACCAGAACGGAGCACCCTTATGGGTCAGTCTAGTCGTAGGTGCTGCAATAGATGAAAATCTCTCTACAAAGCGGCGATAGTACCCTGCCAACCTAAGGAAATTGCGGATCTCAGTAGCTGATGACGGTCTAGGCCAACTCTGCACCGCCTCCACTTTCTTAGCGTCTACCTTGATCCCATCACAAGACACCACATGAACCAAAAATGCCACTGAATCAAGCATAAATTCACACTTAGAAAATTTTGCATACATCTTCATCTCCCTCAAAGTCTGAAGCACAGTCCTCAAGTGCTTCTCATGATCCGCCTGGGATCGAGAATACACCAAGATGTCGTCAATAAACACAATGATGAAGGAATCAAAATAACGCCAGAACACACTATGCATCAAATACATAAAGGTTGTTGGGTCATTGGTCAGCCCAAATGACATGACAAGAAACTCATAGTGGCCATATCTGGTCCTGAAGGCAGTCTTCGGGATATCAGGCTCCCGAATCTTCAACTAATGATAGCCAGAACGCAAGTCAATCTTAGAAAATACCCTGGCACCCTGTAACTAGTTAAATAAATCATCGATGCGAGGCAATGGATACATGTTCTTCACTGTAACCTTGTTCAGCTGCCGAAAGTCAATACACATACGCATAAAACCATCCTTTTTCTTCACAAATAATACTGGAGCACCCCAAGGTTATACACTAGGCTTGATGAAACCCCTATCAAGCAAATTCTTCAATTGCTCCTACAATTCCTTCAACTCAGGAGGAGCCATACGATAGGGATTAATAGAAATGGGTTGAGTGCCCGACAACAAATCAATGCCGAAATTAATATCTCTGTCGGGTGGCATACCCGGAAGATCAACTGGAAACAAATCAGGGAAGACCCTCACAACTGGAACTGACTCAACTGTAGGGGTATCAACACTAACATCTCTCACATAGGCCAAGTACGCATCACAACCCTTCCCAACCATCCGTTGAGTCTTAAGAAAAGAAATGACTCTGCGGGGAGTATACTCTAAGGTACCTCTCCACTCTAATCTCTGTAAACCTGGCATAGCCATCATCTCGGTCTTGACGTGACAATCAAGAATAGCATAATTGAGCGACAACCAGTCCATGCCCAAGATAACATCAAAATCTACCATATTGAGTAATAATAAATCAGCTCTGATCTCAAACCACCGATAACAATCAAACACGACCGATATACGTGGTCTACAACAAGAGAATCTCCCACAGGAGTAGAAACATAAATAGGGGATCTCAAACAATCCCGATCTATCCCTAGATGTGAAACAAAATAAGAAGATACATATTAATACGTAGAGCTCGGGTCAAATAATACTGATGCATCCCTATGAAAGACAGGAACAATACCTGTGATGACTAAATCTAAAGCGACAACCTCTAAACTGGCTGGAAGGGCATGGTACCTAGCCTGGCCTCCCCCTCTAGACCTCCCCGACCTCCACCTCGAGCTGTCTGAGAAGGTGGGTAGCAACTGGGGCTGGAAGAATAACTGGAGGACCCGGTGGAGCATGTGGGGCCTGATAAGTCTGAGATGATGCACCCCTCCTAGCTTTGGGGCAATCTATGAACATGTGGTGAGGGTCACCACAATCAAAACAACCCCCCGGAGGATGTGGCAGCTGATGTTGACTCTAAACTGGCCTACTGGACTGGTCGGTAATAGCACCTCGAGCAGGAGGCACACTAGATACTGGTGGTGCATGGTAAGGCTCCTGAGGTCTAGGAGGAGCTGGGATACCACTGGCTGGTGGAAGAGCTGAATGAACTGGGCGACTCACAAATCCCCTACCATAGCGTGCTGCTGGTGCACGAGCTCCCGAATAATGTCCAGTCTCTCGAGACCTCTTGGCCTCCCTCTCCTCTATGTACCGAGCAAACATGCCCTCTATCCTCCGGGAAATACTCACTGCCTGATGGTAAGTGATATCCATCTCCAACTCCCTGGCCATACTAGTCCGAATATCGGGATGGAGTCCCTCAATGAAGCGTCAGACTCTCTCTCTGATCGTGCCAACTAATAAATTAAATCAAGATAATGTTTTGGAACCATTTGTGATGCAATTTTGTGATCATTTATTGGAAATAAAATGTTGAATAAATTAATAAAAATATAGGAAAATGGTGGGAAAATATCAATTGATATATGCATGATTTTGAAGATCTATATGCAATTTAAAATATTTTTAGGAAAAATTGGGTATCAACAGCAACCCATCTTTACTCGTAAAGGATGAAAGAGTTCTCGGGTAAAGATATGATGGCCAATTGTGACCGAGCGAAACAGTTTGAGAGGTTTAGGTCGCACCTTGGATTCTGAGCTGCTTATATATCCCTGGTCTTACAGGAATCAGGTTGTATGTAGTTCCAGATCAATCGGCGAAGTATACCGATGAAATCATTGCAAGGACGGATGCAACATCTAGGGATGGATGAGTGAATGGTCTACGGTAATGGTTAGGTTTGGTATGGTTGGGAGAACTGGAGCGGGATCGCTCCTGCTGGGATAGTCGTTGCTCGTCGGGTCACCTGCAAAATAAAGCAATACAAGCATGTACTATGCATAAATTTAAACATGATGCAAGTTACCGTTGGACTATGAAAGTTGTCTTTGGACGGTTAGGGATGACGTCCTCAGACCATGATGTCCTGGGCCATGAATTGTTTGATGAGAGATTCTCAGGCCATGAAATAATGTTCTCGGGCCATGAAGATGGTGCCTCCGAACTATGACGCCTTTGAATAATGATATGCAAAATTGAGAGATCCTCTGGCCATGCCATGGTGTCTTCCGACTATGTGGATGATGCCATTAGACTATGACGCCTTTGGAAAAGTTTGCGATATTTCAGCCCATGAAACGCAATAATATGATGCTGACAAGACAGATCTTAGTCTTGCGAATTGAAGGGCAGAGCTTAGCCCGAAAGAGAAGCGGAGTAAATAATGTTGGAGAGACATCGCTTAATCTCAGTAAAAAAAGTAAATTGGGGGCAGAGCTTAGCCTCATGCAAGTATGGAGACAGAGCTTAGTATCATGCAAAGGAAGACATATATTAGCCTTATGCAGATGGGGGCAGAGCTTAGCCTCATGCAAGATGTGGAAGGAAGAGAGTAGCCTTATGCAAGGGGAAGGTAGAAGATTAGCCTTATGCAAATGGAGGCAGAGTTTAGCCTCATGCAAGATGTGGAAGGAAGAGAGTAGCCTTATGCAAGGGGAAGGCAGAGATTAGCCTTATGCAGATGGAGGTAGAGCTTAGCCTCATGCAAAATGAAGACAGAGCTTAGTCTCATGCAGAGTGTGGAAGGCAGAGATTAGACTTATGCAAATGGAGGCAGAGTTTAGCCTCATGCAAAATGGAGACAGAGCTTAGTCTCATGCAGAGTGGAGGTAGAACTTAACCTCATGCAAATAGGAAGGCAGCGATTAGCCTTATGCAGATGGAGGCAGAGCTTAGTCTCATGCAAGAGTGGAGGTAGAGCTTAACCTCATGCAAATAGGAAGGCATCGGTTAGCCTTATGCAATATGAAGGCGGAGAGTAGACTTATGTAAGGGGAAGGTTGAATGTTAGCCTTATGCAAGAAAATAAATAGCAGATGATAGTAAAACTTCTTATCTAGTAGCATATTGCAGTATGGCGATTGTTGCGAAAACTATGACTACGGAGCATGTTATCCTTCGTGATGATAGCAAATGCCGGTAAGTGTGATGGTTTCGAGAGTTGCGACTTTGAACATGCTCGTTCTTTGTGCAGACAGTAAATTTGGCATTTGCAACTGTGTCGAAAATTTGTGATTTCTCAGCGTGTCTATTCTTCGTTCCTGCGTCCAAAGAAAAATCGTGAGTTTTGTAGATGGGGAGGTTGGTTCGTATCCCCGCTGGCTCTACTTGCCGTGTTCGGCTTGGTTTGATGATCTTGTGCATATCACCGGGGTAGCGTTTGCTAAACAGAGCTATTTTCGAAAGTAAGCATGCATGATTTTGTAAAGATACAATATATATATATATATAAATAATTTAGATGAACCGACGACTGTGCCACGGTTCAAGACATTTCAACCTCTCATGCTATGGAATTTTGAGGGTCCTCCTCAAAATTCTGCCCAAGTTAGATTGGTTGACGACTTTGACCGTTGATTCCCAATTTTTCCTAAAAATAGTTTAAATTGCATATATACCTTCAAAATCATGCATTAATAGCAATTGATATTTTTCCACCATTTTCCTATATTTGTTTTATTAATTTATTTAGCATTTTATTTCCAATAAATGATCACAAAATTGCATCACAAATGGTTCCAAAACGTTCTCTTGATTTAATTTATTAGTTTTGGTCTTATTAAGATCCAAATTATTTCATAATTAGTCAAATTGGCATATTTTGGCTATAATTGCAATAACTTTACAATTATAGCCCAATCATATGATTTTATACTACTTTTTATCCAAAAATTAACCATGTGCATTTTTAAATATTAAATAAACATTTTAAACTATTTTCTATGCATGAAATTAATTTTTCACAATTATTAGCTATTTTTATAAATCATTTTATTAATTCGAATTGGGTATTTAACAAGTAGCCATTTTCATTTCAATTTTAGCCTAATTAAATCATACCCCAACCCAATTAAATAGCCCAAATACCCCTAGGCCCCATCCATTAATTACCCGGCCCAATCCTTTGTTTAATCTGGACCGTTGATCAATTTTGATCAACGCTCCAAATCTCTTCTTACCTAATTTAACCCTAGAGACTACCCCCCCTTCCCCTCTCATTTCTCTCTTTCACTCCGATGTTACATCTCTCACCTCTCTCAAGTACTCTCTTTGCTAAACCTCCCTGCTCGCTGATAACTATGGTGGTTTCACCACCATCCCCATCCCCATGGCTCCCTCACACGCCGGAATTATTACTACCCTAGAGACCTCAAAGGAACCAGAGGCGGTTCAACTCACCCCATGGCTTTTTCATGACTGTCACAGGCCATTCTTGGCCGTCCAAGTAAGATCCTTCCACCTCCGGCTAGAACCTGTGGTTTCTAAGCCGATTCTCTATCTCTTTGGGTTCTCTCTCTAAAACCCTAATTTTAACTCTTGATTTCTTAGATCTGTAACAAGATCTGAGTTTATCTGAGTTATCTTTACTGTTTTTCTAAAGTTTTCTCTGATTTCTTCTAAAACGACTCTTCGTCTTCAAACTAGGGTTCTTGACCCCTTTTCAAAAATGGCTTTTCTTTCTGATTTTAGAATTTTTTCTATGATTTTCATTATGTTTAAACGTTTACTTAGGTTTTCTCTTTTTATCTGAGTTATTATGTTAAAAGCCCTAAGTTTCTTGGGTTCAATCCTTGATTCTGAGTCTGTATTTGATAATATGTTCGCTTAATCTGTATATGTGTTTGTTTCTCATGAGCTTTATGAGTTTCTGTGATTTTACCTTATTTTTGTTCATCAGTGTTTCTGATTTTTTGCTTCTTCTGCCTATATCCTATTTATTCTGTTAATTCGTACTATGCTCAATGTGAATCCCTAATTTTGTGTGATTTTACCCTATTTTTGGCTTATTAGGTTTTCTAATTTTGCCTATTATGTTCTTATTTCGCTTGTTCTCATAAATTTGTGTTAATTTCTCTTAAGTCAGTACTATTTTCTATTTTTGAATCTCTGAATCTTTGTGATTGATCCTTCACTGATCTCTTATGATATTCTCTACTGATTTTAACCTTTAAGATATTTTCTTACCTTATTCTATGGTCGACCATGCTGTCAAATTGATTCTTAAGCATTTTCCTTAATTAGAATCTGCTGAACTTAGCCTCTATTGCATGTTGTATACTTGTACTATGCTTATTTGTTATATTCAGCCTTATACGATTTTCCTTCCTTATTTTGTCACATGTCTATTACCGTTTGAATTTAACTCCTTAATTAAAGGGAGTACTTACACTAATTGATACCTAGTTCCATAATTGCTGCATAACTTTGATTGTTACCTTACTTTCTACCTGTTTTCAAACTATATACACATTGCTCTTTCATTAACACATGAGACAAACACTTTTGTTCAAAAAGCTCTCTCTCTTTCACACTCAAACTTTCTGCTCTCTTTTCTCTGGTCACTTGCTACTGTTCTAAGTCATCCGGCTATAAGCCAAGGCCGATTACTATACTCTTTTGCTTCTCACTTTGTGTTTACTGTCTCTCTACTGGTATGTCCTAATTTCAATCTAAGTCCCAAAAACATTATGTTTGTTTTACTACTGTAATTCATCCTGTTTCTAGTGTGTTTTTACTTATGGTTCTGTTGTGTGACCTGTAGCTGATATATTTACATTCATGCCTATCTCACATGTTATGTGTCACGACCCAAAACCGGTCCAGGTCGTGATGGCGCCTAACGGCGAGGTTAGGCAAGCCAACGAACAACAATAACAATAAAAATGCGGAATACAATAACAACGTGGGGTAAGGCCGTAAAAACAAGCTGAACCACAGCTAGGCCCAATATATGCAACCCCAAATTACCAACATAACTACAACAAGTGTGTGCCAGGACTAGTGTCACAGTGTCAACGGGTGTCTATATAGATACAACAATAGAAATACATATACAAAATATACAAGCCGCAGTCTGGAACAAAAGACTGAGCAAAATGAAANATATGTACCCAGTGAGTATCCCGTCTAAACTCGTAAAGAGCAGTGACGAGAGGTAGAATATATACTCACTAAGGTCCAGTACGTAATGAAATAAGATACAAGCCGAGCAATAAATAATGTGAGAAAAATACATCAAGTATAAGGACATGTAATCAACAAACATGTAATTGATCTTAACATAACCTTTCTTTGTAAATTGATCATAGGTATCACTTGTTTCCTTTCTCATTATCTGAAAGGTCTCATCTTACTATCTCAATTGTTCACTTTCTAGTATTCAGTACTGATTCGCAACTCACCATCGTACGATCCTGACTCAATATAAATGCGGATGAATGCAATGCGTATATATATATATATATATAACCGACACGGACAAGACTATC
>ML274875.1:0-44132 GCA_005239495.1 Nicotiana undulata | reverse complement strand
AACAAATGCCCGACAAGGGTCTCAGCTATAACCAACCTCGCATCAGAAATACAATTTCAACCGCGTAAGCCCCAACTGAAACAAATAACTCATTAACTCTCCACGTCATGAAACAACATCAAGGTATCACTTTTAATTCACCAATTACTCAAAGTGCGGAGAATATTAAGAACACAGTAAGTTTCATCATAATTGACTCACGGGCATGCTTGACCGCAACGCATAGGCACTCGTCACCACGCCTATACGTTGGACATGAGTTACACATAGCAAATAAGACTCTATACCTAATCCCTCGAGCTGAGGTTAAGCCAAACACTTACCTCGGCTCCGAAAATGCAAGTCAAGCCTCAATCACAGCCTTTCCTTTAGAATCCGACTCCGGAACGGTATTATCTAGACATAATCAACCCAAGTATATCAATAATGGCTCAATAAATCAAACCTATAGCCCAATTATTTATTTCCTACTATTCTTCCAAGAATACTAAAATTCGACCCCGGGGCCCACACGTTCAGATATTTTGAAAATTCATGAAGGAATCAATTACCCGGAGTCTAAGGATCGAAGTTATGTAATTTATACAAGAATTCATGGCCTAACATGGAAAATCCCAAAATCTTCAAGAACCCTAGGATTACCACCTAATTCTATGACTTTTAGATGATTTAGTAGTGAATTTAACTAGGAATTAGTGTTTGAAACTAGTAAAACTATGGACNTGGAAGGTCCCTTGAAGAGCTCTCTAAAAACTTGAAGAGGAAGATGAAAATGGAGGAAAAATGCTAAGTCCCGTATTTTATAAAACTGCCCAGGGATTCCTTAACTGCGATCGCGACAATAGGCATGCGATCGCGAAGACCAACTGGCCAGACCTCTGCGATCGCGGCAGAGGTCCTGCGATCGCGAAGGCCAACTGGCCAGACCTCTGTGATCGCGGCAGAGGTCCTGAGATCGCGAAGAACAAACTTCGCCCGGCCCAGACGCGACTCTATGCGATCGCGAGGAAAGACTGCGATCGCGAAGGTGTAGAACCCAAACCTCTGCGATCGCAAAGGGGAAGTTGCGATCGCAGAGAACAATCAACAGCCCAGCAAAATCCTTCTGCGCGATCGCAACCCACCTTCTGCGATCGCAGAGAAGGAAACCAGATAGCAGAAATTTCTGGTTTTTCCAACTTAGCTCTCGGGGGTCCGGAACACACCCGAGCCCCTCGAGACCCCGTCCAAAAGCATCGGCAAGTCTGTATTCATGATACAGACTCGCTCGAACTTCCGGAACATGAAGAACAGCAACGAAATTCAAAATTCAACCCCAAAACCATATTGAATCATAACTAAGAACTTGAAATTCTAGAATTCACCTCAATGCGCCGAACCGGCCTAAACTACTCGGAATGACTTCAAATTTTGCAGACAAGTTAAAAATGACACAACAGAACCATTTCCGATATCGAAATTTCATTCAGACCTGGGGAACATAAAATCACCTTTCAAGCCAAATTTCAAATTCTTTAAAAACCTCAAAACTTCATTAACTCCAATTTTCCTCATTTTGATCTGAAACCAATCAAATCAAGTCCGTTTTACACCAAATTTCACAGACAGGACAAATAACATATAATAAACTTGTTCCGGGCTCCGGAACCATAATACGGGCCCGGTAACGCGGTTCTCACATAATAATTCATTTTCAAAATGCTTTATTATTTTCAGAAAACAATTTTCTTTAAAAATTCACTTCTCGGGCTTGGGACCTCGGAATTCGGTTCCGGGCATACGCCCAAGTCGCATATTTTCCTGCGGACCCTCCGGGGCCGTCAAATCACAGGTAAGGGTCCGTTTACCAAAAATGTTGATCAAAGTCAACTTTATTCATTTAATTATCATAAAATTCTATTTTCATCAAATTTCAACATAAGGACCTCTCGGCTACATGCTGGGGCTGCACACTCATATCGAGGTGAGATTAACGGAGGCTTTGGGGGCCTCGGAACACAGATTTAGCTAAAATTACGTTAGGATGACCTTTTGGGTCATCACAGCTGGGGAGAGGTGATTAGACAGGACATGATGTTGCTTCAACTTACTGAGGACATGATCCTTGATAGGATGGTGTGGAGGTCGAGGATTAAGGTAGAAGGTTAGTGGATAGTTTTTAGTTTCTCACCGATGGTCTTAGTAGCACGCATGTACCTTCATATTCTTAGATTTTTTTATTACGTTATGTGGTTTTGTGCGCCTCAGGTGTTGTATTATTGTTTGTTCATACAGGCAGTGTGATTTTGGGATCTTTTGTTTGCTCCGCAAGGTAGTCAGAGCCAGCCAGTTTTTCATTAAACAGGCATGATAGTCTTCAATTGCACAAAAGTTGTGCGGAGAACTAGTAAGAATTGTGCCTGCCATCCAATTCTTGACGCATGGCGAGATTACTCTACCACTCTATAAATGGAGGCTCGATAAGTGTCTTCACTTCATCAAATTCTTTTCAAAGAAATTGAGTACTAGCACGTATGGCTATGGATACTGCAAACAGGCTTTCTGCAATTGCTGCCGAAATGGGGCAACTGCAAAATGAAATTCAAGAGCACCGTAGAGTGCTAAACTTCCTTTTGAGAAGTGTTAGAACAATGGATCCTGCAAGGAAAGAAGCGCGCATTCGCGCTACCAGAGAGCGCATAGAGGGTTTGGAGGAGAGGCAGCAAGCGCTGCGGGCGGAGCAGGAAGCGCTCATTGTTCATGGAGCACTCGGTCGCCTGGCAGACTAGAAAAAATGAACAAAAAGTAGTTAAGTCACCTTCAGGCTTTCTTATTCCAGGAAAGTATGTAGTTGCAAAAAGAAAAATAGTAGTTCTAAAATGTTGGCCCTATTAGTTGTTGTGGGTCACGAGCATGTAACTTGTTTTGAATTTCTCTTTATTTTATATAAGCCCTTTCCTTAAGGTGATTTCACCCTTTTTTATTTCAAGCTACTTGCGCCTATTGTTTATTGGTCCAATGGCCTCACCGCTGGCTGTCCCTCTATTAAAATGTTGGGTAAGTGGCGGGGAATTACCCGTATTCAGTACGAGCAGAGTGGAAACAGCTCATACCTTTCGGACTTTGGCATTCGCCTGTCACCCGTAATCCGAAAAGACTGACCTCAATAATGTTCGCGCTAGTATTTGGTACTACTTATCCTTTATCTCTCCCTTTTTTCTCTTCTCTTCCCTCTTTCTTCCGTTCTTGCTTTCCACTTCTTCTTATTATCCTTCCTGAGTCGAGGGTTTATTGGAAACAACCTCTTTACCTGTTAGGTAGGGGTAAGGTCTGCGTACAGACTACCCTTCCCAGACCCCAACTGGTGAAAACATACTGGATTTTTTGATGTTGTCGTTGTTGTTATCTATAAGATGAAACTTCATAGCGACATAAAATAGTTTAATGACTTTTTTAGGAAAATAATATAAGTTCGATGACCATTTGAGGACTAACTTTGCAAGAGACTAAACTTTTTAGAAGATAAAGAAAATTCTAGATAATACCATATGAGTTTTGGCTCACGCACGTGCCCAAGTAAAGTTAGAATAGTTATCTATTAATTATACAAAGAAGATATTGAGGCATGTAAGTAAATATCGGATCATATATATATACACTTCATACTGTTTACATGCATTTAGGAGCAAAGTACTAATATAGAGTATTTATTAGTCTTAGCTCACCTGGTTCTTTTTTATTAATTTATTTATTATACACTTTGATTGAATTTCAATCTCTAAATTCCAGGTAGTGATATTCTTATTTGGATAGCTGAACAACTAACAAAATGTGCACTATAATGCAACATAAAAAAAGGCTGTAAATAATTGACAAAAGCTATGGAGGTATCAACTTATACATTAATTAAGGTGCTACAATGTGGATAAGAAAATTTTCATTAAATGTCTATTAGTGTCATATCAAAATTTAGCAATAGGAAAAACTCAATCTACTATATTTTGTCATCTTCATGAATTACATAAAGAGAAGTAAAAGAGCTTTACATCAATCAACATTTGTACAATTTAACTTTCTTAGCTAAGTGATTAGTTTTCTAACAAGCTTTCTCAGAAAACATTAAGAGAAAAATAATTAATCACTTCTTCAACATTGTTTATCCATATCAAGGTTGACATTGCCATAGATGATGAAACATGTCAGGTTGGACAACTGGAGAATATTAAGCATATTAATATGATTTCGGAGACACACATAAAGCTGCTACAATTTTCTCTCAATTTTGACAACATTAAAGTACGCGATATGATCAATATGATCCCACGATGGGGTTTGGAGAGGGTGAGTCCAGACCTTACCCTAAGGTTGTCAACTGGACGGGTTGGACTGATTTTGGGCGGGTCAAAATGGGCTGAGTCAATATCGACCCCCCAAAGTAATTTGGGTTAAGATGGGGTGGATCAAAATGGGTTAAATTTTGGGTCATAATGTAGCCCGTCCAAGTCTATCAAACTTTAATTAATGTGTGTTATTTTTAATGAAATATTTATTTACCAAATAAAACTTTTTTTGTTATGGTCAACTATAACGTATCAAACAAAAAAAGAATTAAAGATATTTTGGCAAAGTTACTCATTGATCAATTTGAGCTAAAATCAGGCCAACTTTAGATGGATTGAGATGATTTGGGTCAAGGTGGGCTGAGTTCAACAAATGGGCGGTTCAATGACGGGGGAAGTGCACAGTTAGCCAGTAATAAGACATGTATTTACTTTTAAGACACTGTTTAAAATGTCTTTAGTCTTCAGTCATTGCTTTAATAAACTTTTACCTGCTCGAAAATACTCTTCTGCTCATAAAGTTCAGGACCAAGTGTCCTTAACTTATTAGCTTGTTATTGTAGTTGAGGACTAGCTATCCTTAATTTATGAGCTTGTAAGTCTAAGTTTAGGACTATCTGTCCTTAACTTTTGAACTTGTAACTCTAAGTTCAAGACTACGTGTCCTTATTTTTTGAACTTGAAACTGGAAGTTCAGTACTATATGTTCTTAATTTCTGTGCTTGTAACTCTAAGTTAAAGATTACATGTCCTTAATTTTCCGGTCTTTTTCTTTCCCTTTCCTTGTCTTTTTCTTTGTTAATATCTTATGTTCTTGCTTCATATCTTATTTAATATTTGTTTAGAATTAATTGTAAGCGTAAAATTGTACAAATTCTCAATTTACTAGGAAATGAAAAAAAATGAAAAAAATAAAAATGAATCTAAACGGGGCAGGGCAGGGCAGAGCTCAATAGGGCAGGGCAGGGCAGAGCAAAATTTTGAAACAAGGCTAAACGGGACAGGGCAGGACGGGTCAAAATCTTAGTAGGCCAAAGGTTGCCCTGCCCCACCATGTCCTGCCCCTCCCCAATTGCCATCCCTATTCTCAAACCAAAAGTTAAAGGATTTGGGTTTGGAGTTGCACCAGTGAAACGGTGAAGAGTCTACCAGAGAAATGTCACCTTCCAATTCCTACTCAAAATGATGAGATTATTCGGATTCAGTCTTAGCAATTCAGATTATTTGCATTAAACCAGTTGGTACTAGTTTTGAAATTTTGATAGAAGGTTTGGGAAGGAAAAGAGATAGAAGAAAGGCTAATATCGTCTTTTCATATTAATTTTAATAAATTAGTGATTACTTTTGTAAAAGTAAATAACACTTTAAAAGTAGCTATCCCACACAATTTTTATTTCAATGACCAACCTAACTTTGGACGGATTGGGAGGGCCAAATGGGTTTGGACTTAAATAGCTACCTTATGTGATATAGAGAAATTGTTTCCTATAAACCCTCGGGACGAAAATAAAAACATAGACAAATCAACAATACAAAAGCATGAATCGGTCCCATGGAACATCACATTTGCTTTTGAACTGGAAAGTGGCGGACCATAATGGGCCTTGGGCTCGCCCTTTTCAACTCCTTAACATGGACCCATTTTGGCCCTTTACAACTGCAGCTTGCCCTTTAGTTTCTGGCTGTCTTAATTTTGGAAGTGTCTAAAGAACAGGCAACGAATTCCTCTTCTGTTGAATACGTTTAACTAATTAAGATTTTGTTACTCTATACTCCCTTTGTTCCATTTTATATAACACAGATCTCGAGCGCGAGATTCAACAAATTAATTTTTGGTGTGAATTCAATAGAATTTTTAAAATAAACATTACATATTTACAGACTACGTAAAAAGTATTATAAGTCAGAACCATTCAAAATATAAAACTTTCTTTGACTCTTCACGTAGTAATGTGGCACATAAAATAGAATGAATGGGGTATATTTTTTCACTCTACTTTAAATAATATACCAAAGATACACATCATAACTTCTGAAATAGTATTAATTGATTTTTACAAAATATTGAGCATAATTGCATAAAGGCAAGCATAAGATATTTTAAGATTGTAAATTTCATTTTTGGATAAGTTTTACTGGTAATTTGTTTTTTTTATCTTTTTTCAACCTTTCTGTTCGGAATTACAGGCTTGCAATAATTCTGAAACCGATGACTTTTGTAAATATAAAATATTTATTTACTTTGTAGATTAATACACTGATAAAACAAAAGGTATAGCCCTTTCAATATGTTCCATCATATTTAACCATACTAAATTTCTTAAAATCGAAGCTTGCTTTACTATTGTATTTCTAAAAAATAAAAGTATTTTTAAGATTATCGTACAACATTTTACTAATTAATAATCTTACTAATACTAATAAAAAATTTCCCTTTGACAAAATATAGATACTTCTTCAGCCGGATTTAAGAATCTTGCTTTTTTTTTAAACAGAAAAAATTATTACTTTTGCTAATTATGGAGTTTATATTGAGTACTATAACTTCGTGATAACGTTATGTAAAAATAATCAAACTATTATATCTGCCCTCATCATAAGAAAAATTAGTATGGCTCCACTTGACTTTTCATAAGATCTAAATGAGGTTCTTTTTGGGGTCTAAAAAATATTTTCACAAATTCTACTCATCCTTATTTTGTCAAAATGCAATTTTCTTCTCTCTTTCATTGGTCATTTGGGGCTATTTTCAAGCATACAATATCATCCAACAAAGTACGTGTAAACAAATTAAATATAGCCTAGTTAACTTATGAAGTTTATTGTGCGTACTTGAGTCGAGGATCTTTTGAAAATAGCATTTCTTTCCGGGGGCAGCTCGATATATTTTGTGGCCTAAAGCCAAATATTAATACGAGGCTTTTTTTCTATAATTTCTATCTAAATTCAATATATTTTTAAAGAAAAAATGCCCATACATCAAATTCCAGTAACTATTACTGAAATATGAGGGCCTCACGCACTTGGCTTAGTAGCTTGTGCATTAGAGTCGGCCCTGTCTTTATCCGCCCAAAATAGGAGTAACGTTAGCGTACACACTCTCAGATCCTACTTATGAGAACATACTGGGTAGGTATGTTATTTTTGTTGCTAGTTAACTATACTCTCTCCGGTTCAAAATAAGTGATTTTTTATCTGGTTTCACACATATTAAGAAATCCACCTTTTAACATTAATTAGTAATGAAATTGATCATATTAACCTTTACTATCCCACATAAATACTCCTAACACATATTCCAACACTATTTACTCCAAGAGCAATATAAAAAAAAAAAAATTAATTAATTCTCGAAATCTGAAAAAATCACTTATTTTGGACCACAAGAAAAAAGTCAAAAAGTCACCTATTTTGAACCGGAAGGAGTATTAAGAAACACTGATAATAAAAACCAAAATTCATGTGCTCATTTTATCCCCAAAAATTGAGCTAAATAATGATATATGATGATTGGTTGAACCACTTGTTAAGTCTACTTTAAGACATTGGTTTCATTTTCTGTTAACAATAATAAGAATCATAAATAACAAAATCATATAGTACTAAACAAACAAATGATTACAACTAAGTTAGGGATATATGTATTTATGTTTTGGAATTTAACCAGAAAGAAAGAAACAATTGACAAACACAAAAATCAACTGCCAACTTGTCCTTTTTTAGGACCATGTTCTCAAGAATCATACAGCTTTTAATTACTGTCATTTTGCTGCTATTACAACTTCCCATTCTTAGCTTTTCAGTTTTTGTGGGTCCCTTTAGTTTTGCGGGGCCCTTTCCCTCCATGTGCTCTTCCTCTCTACTCTCAAAGCTTTTGCTTCCTAACTCCAACAATCTTCTTGAAAAAAACTTTCTGCTAAACTTGCTATAAACAACTCTCATTTTCTTGTTTGATAAAAAAAAACTTCTTCTTTTCTCCTTATAATCTCATAAAGTTTCAATCTTTACAAGAAAAATGAAGACCCTTATTGGGTTAAAGCTTGTAACTTTTTTAGTTCTTGGGATTTCTGCATTATTTTCTGGTGTAAACTCTCAAGAAAATGATGCCTCAGTTATGTTAGCTTTGAAAAAGAGCTTAAATTCACCTCAAGAACTGGGTTGGCTTGACCCGGATCCATGTAAGTGGGACCATGTGGGTTGTTCAGATGATAAACGGGTGACCCGGATCCAAATTGGTCACAAGAATCTTCAAGGTAATCTCCCTCAAGAACTATCTAAACTTACTGAGCTTGAGCGTTTAGAGCTTCAATGGAACAATATTTCTGGCCCTTTGCCTAGTTTAAGTGGTTTAAGTTCATTACAAGTGTTAATGCTTAGTAACAATCAGTTTAGTTTTATTCCATCTGATTTCTTTACTGGAATGTCTTCATTACAATCTGTTGAAGTTGATAATAATCCTTTTCTTGGTTGGGAAATACCTGAGAGCCTTAAAAATGCTTCTTCCCTTAAGAATTTTTCAGCAAATTCAGCTAATGTTAGTGGGAAAATTCCTAGCTTTTTGAGCCCTGATGAGTTTCCTGGATTAGTAAATTTGCATTTGGCTCTTAATAATTTGGAGGGTGAATTGCCCTCTAGCTTTTCTGGTTTGTTGCTTGAGTCTTTATGGTTAAATGGGCAGAAACTTAGTGGAGGAATTGATGTTCTACAAAACATGACATTCTTGAAAGAGGTTTGGTTACATTCCAATGGATTTTCAGGCCCGTTGCCGGATTTTTCAGGATTAAAGGATTTGGAGGTATTGAATCTTAGAGATAATTCCTTTACAGGTCCTTTGCCAGCTTCTTTAGTGAATCTTGAATCTTTGAAGTTTATTAATTTGACGAATAATTTGTTTCAAGGACCAATGCCTAAGTTCAAAGATTCAGTCTCGGTTGATTTGACGAAAGATACAAACAGCTTTTGTTTGCCACAACCAGGTGATTGTGATCCTAGAGTAAATATATTGCTTTCGATTGCAAAAGCGATGGATTATCCAAGGAAGTTTGCGGAGAACTGGAAGGGAAATAATCCTTGTGCTGATTGGTTTGGTCTTACTTGTACCAATGGTAACATTACAATCGTAAATTTCCAGAAAATGGGGCTTTCAGGGACAATAGCTCCTGAATTTGCTTCACTGAAGGCACTGCAAAGATTAGTTCTTGCAGATAATAACCTCACAGGTACAATTCCAGAGGAGCTGACCACGTTGACCGGCCTTGCGGAGTTAGATGTGTCAAACAACCAAATTTATGGAAAAGTACCGGCCTTTAGGAGTAATATGATTCTGAAAACTGGTGGTAACCCTGATATCGGGAAGGATAAGAGTGATGTAACTTCCCAAGGCAGTACTTCTCCAGGTGGTTCACCAGGCTCTGGTTCTGACGGTAATGCACAAGCATCTCGTAAAAAGTCCAATCGCTGGATTGGAATTGTGTTATTTTCTGTAATTGGGGGTGTCTTTGTCCTTTGTTTCATCGGAGCGGCAGCTTTCTGTCTGTACAGAAGCAAACAAAAGCGTTTTAGCCGAGTGCAAAGTCCAAACGCCGTGGTGATGCAGCCGCGCAATTCTGGTTCTGACAATGATAGCGTGAAGATCACAGTTGCTGGATCCAGTGTTGTGAGTGTTGGTGCTGTTAGTGAGGCTCATACCGTTTCTACTAGTGAAACCGGTGATATTCAAATGGTTGAAGCAGGGAATATGGTGATATCCATTCAAGTACTGAAGAATGTGACCAACAATTTTAGCGAAGAGAACATACTAGGGCAGGGAGGCTTTGGTACCGTCTACAAAGGAGAGTTGCATGATGGAACGAAGATTGCCGTCAAGAGAATGGAATGTGGATTCATCGCTGGGAAGGGACTTACTGAATTCAAATCCGAGATTGCTGTTTTGACCAAGGTCAGGCACAGGCATCTTGTTGGACTGCTTGGCTACTGTCTTGATGGGAACGAGAAGCTTCTAGTCTATGAATACATGCCTCAAGGAACATTAAGCAGTCATCTTTTCAACTGGAGAGAGGAAGCGCTGAAACCCCTGGAATGGACAAAAAGATTGACCATTGCATTAGATGTTGCTAGAGGTGTAGAGTACCTCCATAGTTTAGCCCACCAGAGTTTCATTCATAGGGATTTGAAGCCCTCAAATATTCTACTAGGGGATGATATGAGGGCTAAAGTTGCAGATTTTGGCCTTGTGCGACTTGCTCCTGAAGGAAAAGGTTCTATAGAGACAAGGATTGCTGGGACATTTGGATATCTGGCACCGGAATATGCAGGTATTCATTTTGCTTACTGATATGTATCTTCTGATACTAATTTGCTGATATAATATTTGTATGCAGTTTGTGCCTAGATAAGCTTGGATTTAAGTATAATCTGTAAAGTATGAGTGTCTAAACCTTAGAGGATGAATCTCAAGAATGCTTTTGGAGGTTAGCAGTCATTTGACCGATACGAGTCAGATGATGTTAAGTGTATACTAAGAACTTTGCCTGTTTTACATTGATGCTGTCCGTCCAATTATTGGTCTATTCCATTTATCCGTTGTATATATTTACGTACCCTCTCTTTTCTTAATCTAATCAACTTTAGCTACAGTCCATGGGCAAGAACTTGTCGTTCATATATAACATTAACTTTCATGTATCAAATATTCTTGATTCTATCAACCCCGTTATTGTTATTGTCTTTTAAAGGTTGGGATACACACCCTACAGCAAACGTTATTTCCTGTCTTCCTGATGCTTGCTTAACACCACCATTTTCTGCTTTAGCCTTATCCCAATTATTTCCTGTTTGTTGTTCTTTTTTTCCTCCTTATTGCAAGTCAAGAATTTGTTTTTCCAAAATAGGCCACCGAAATTCTTTCTTCGCAGCTTGCTTTCCTGATTGTGATATGAGCAGGGAGTGAGTTTTTCGAACGTAGATACATCATATTCTTAACTTGTTTTCTCTTGATTTGTTTGCCAGTAACTGGGAGAGTTACAACCAAGGTGGACGTGTTCAGTTTCGGTGTGATTTTGATGGAGCTCATCACAGGAAGAAAGGCTCTTGATGAAAGCCAGCCTGAGGAAAGCATGCATCTTGTGTCGTGGTTCCGAAGAATGCATCTGAATAAGGATACATTCCGAAAAGCAATCGACCCCGCGATTGACTTGAGTGATCAAGAAACACTCGCCAGTATCAGCACCGTAGCTGAGCTAGCCGGCCACTGCTGTGCAAGGGAGCCATATCAAAGGCCCGACATGGGTCACGCTGTCAATGTTCTTTCATCTCTTGTGGAGCTCTGGAAACCATCCGAGCAAAGCTCAGACGACATATATGGCATTGATCTTGATATGTCACTGCCTCAGGCTCTTAAGAAATGGCAATCTTATGAAGGTTCAACTCACATGGATTCATCCTCTTCTTCTTACCTTCCTAGCTTGGATAACACTCAAACTAGTATACCTATTCGCCCCTACGGATTTGCCGAGTCATTCACATCTGCTGATGGAAGGTGAGAAGTTGGCATTCTTTGATCTAGGTTTGGTT
This sequence comes from Nicotiana undulata, assembly GCA_005239495.1. Classification (NCBI taxonomy): domain Eukaryota; kingdom Viridiplantae; phylum Streptophyta; class Magnoliopsida; order Solanales; family Solanaceae; genus Nicotiana; species Nicotiana undulata. Next base: position 32,241 of record ML274875.1, on the reverse strand, counting down.
GTTCATTCTCTCTGTTTCTTCTTCCTTGCCGCGAGTCACAAGCAACATTTTTTAATTTTTTTTTCTGTTTTTTTTTTCCTGCTTTTTAACTCTGATGCTTTGATCTAGTGTGGATCTAATGTAGTTTTGGAAAATTGGTGGATAGGGATTTTTTTGGCTTAAGATTTTTGTTGTCTTTTGACTCTTTTGTATAATGAATCTCTCTCTCTTTCTCTCCATGTTGATATATTGTGGTTTGGTTGGGAATGAAAGGGATAGCATCATTCACCACTAGACCATAGTACTTTGAATTCTTGAATTGCTTTTAGGAAAGCAGAAGTTGCAAGCTGTATTGAAATGTAAAGTGGCTTTGAAGTGTGCAAATCATAAAGTTAGCTTTTTCCTTATTAGGTTCTATGCTTTTTCAAGCAAACTGTGAATTTTTGTTTTGATTACAGCTGAACTGCAGACTGTCTTTTGCCATCACAGATCAACAGCATAGTGCCTTTAGCCATAAAATTTAGCTAGGGTTCGGCCATAAATTCTCAAATATATTTTAAAATATCTGATTTTGGTAAAGTTTGGTTTGAAGGTGAAAATGTGTTTGGACATAAGTTTTCAAAACATATTTCACTTTTTTTTTATATAAAAAAAACATGAAATATGACTTGTACTCACAAATTCTAAAAATTATCACAAATACCCAATAGTGTCTTTATCAATAACATTCATTATATTATCGCAAATCTTAAACATATAAATTTGGTACAAAATTATCATTTTTATAATGAATTACATTATACACTATTAGAGGACTGAGAAAACGAAGCAGCATTGTTACAAAATAATAAATGGTGTGCTCTTTTATAAAATACAAAAGTTTGGGCAATTTTTAAAACATGTAATGGTGATATTTTGGGCCAAAACCAGCTGGGTTTTGAGAATTTTTCAAAATATAGATAAAATCTATGGACAAACATATATTTGCCAAAAATAACCCAAATATATTTTGACAAAATCTATGGTCAAACGGTACCTTAGTACCCTTAGGTGAAATCTAATAATAAAAAAGTACTACAATAACAACAACAAATCGAGTAGATCCCACAAATAGGGTATATGGAGATAGTACATCAATCCGAGAATAACGAAGAAAAAAAAGAATCAATTAGATTTTTAGGCCATGTGCATGTGGTTTCTCAATCATGTCCAATGGCAAACTTGCACAAGTAACCAAAAGTCTGAGCTCCACTAAAGGAAGTGGTCCTTGTCATAATAGAAGAAATCAATCTCAAATTTCTTTCTGAAAAAAATGAGAATGTGGTGCAAAATTCTGCACTTAATGGCATGGTCTAGAGGTTAATATAGTGGATGATATATATATATATATATATATATATATATGTTAAAAATTCAACTTTTAAGAAAGATAAATAATTTCATCAGCCTAAGTATCAAATGTTGATGTTAAATTGTAAGTATCAAATGAAATAATTGAGCTGCGTGCAAGCTGACACTAATATTGCTTTTATTTACATGAAAGTTTTTAACAAGACATTAAAAGCATCTTTCTCATATCTAGAATAGATTATTTTTAGTTACCCAAAAAAAGTTGATTAATTCTATAAAAAGAAAAAATAAACACATCCACAAATAGCCAGTTTTGGTAAGATAAGAAACTCATTTTCACCAAAATGAGTGAACACAAAAAAAGAAAAAGAGGAATATTATATACTCAAATAATTCCAAGAGAAAGAGAGGACAGCAAGAAACAAAGAGCATGTTCTATTGTTATCCATCATATGATTTGAAAAATGATGGCCTCAGAACATTTTTAGCTGTGAAAAAGAGCTGGTCACATGTACACATTTAATGCTTGGAGGTAGTATATAATATATGTGTTCGGACAATTTAGTAATTTTGGTTCAAATCTTGTATACAACGTGTCTTAAAATCCAAAAATGAATAAAGTTCAAATCCTCACTCCGCCTTACATATTCTCTAACTTAGCTTATTCAAATAAAACTGAAAAAATTGGTGGATCAACAGCTAAGCCTTCACATGCAGGGGCGGAACCAACATATTATATATGGGTCGGCCGAACCCAGTAATTTTATTTCAAAATTTGTATTTATCTTTATAAATTTATCGAATATATAAAAATTATTAATCAGAACACATTCACTCAAAAAATTTAAAATTTCTCCGTCTCTGTTCTTTTCTTCATGACCAATTAATTGATGAATCTTATCATCCTTATCTGTGTCAATCATTGAGGATATTATCTAAAACTAATAGCCTTGGGGCCAACCCTTTAGATTCTTAAAAAACAAATACGCACAAATTGCTTTTTCAATCGGGAAATTTTCAGAAATCACTATTGTTTAGGGGTTATTAACTTTTTATAACTATCATATACATAATTACTTTCTATAATTACTATTTAATTATTACGCGATTATATTCGTTGTATTCGCGCTACTGTATTCAAGAATACAGTAGTGGAATTCGCCTGAAAAATAGGGGAATCCAGTTGTGCGATTGTATTCGCTGTGTTCGCGCTACTGTATTCATGAATAGAATAGCGGAGTTCGCTTAAAAAAAAGCGGGAATCCAGCTGTTTAATAACGGAAAGAGGATCAATTAGCGTATATCACTCCTAATTTAACTCAACGAAATCAATTCTACATAAATTTTGCAGGTACTATATTGTATTCCATGTATTCATGGGACTATATTTATAAATACAATGAGGTAATAAAAAAATAGGGTGTATATTATTCTATTCAATTCGACTATATATATTATATTCAATTCACATATATTCATCATTCACTATTATACATTATATTCAATTCACGTATTCGATTCGACTGTATTTAAACAACAAAAAATCACAAAATACAGTGTTATTCGGCTATATTCAATAAATACAAACCATCGAAATACGTAAATACAGGCGAAAAAATAATGTATTTATACAAAAATACAATATATTTGAGTGTATTTTTACAGAATTCAATGTATTTGTATCATTGTATGTGTGATTAAATAGCAAAAAAGAGAAGAAATATCGCCGCTTTTCCGGCCAAGCAAAATACTGTATACATTGTATTAAAAGTAAAAGAGGAGACGAACAAAAACCCAGCCCTCAAATCTGCTCCGCCGTAGTCATGGCTAGATCTGTTCGCCTAAGAGGATGAGTCAATAGTGGATGATGACGCCGACGATTTTGACGACGTGCCAATGATGATAGCGCCGACGACTCTGCTGATTTAATGGAGAAGAGAGAGGATTGAGAATCTTGCTGATAGAGAGAGAGAACACAATTGGCCTATTTCATGTCTCAATGAAAGGTATAAATAAATACCTATTTTGCTATAACATAGAAAAGCTAGCTACAAGTAATAATAGTTTGAAATTGTTTTGGTTTATAATAAATAGGGTGTAATAGTTTGTTATATGAGGTAAATTTTCCTTTTCAATACTAATAGAAGTTTTTCATAAATGATTTAGTCAAACATAAATTGTTACTCTTCCAAGTTTGATCACACACAACTATGCCTTATAAAAAGGACTAAGCGGTCGTTGCAAATATAATCTGGTTTAAGAGTCCAGAGTTGAATCCCACAGAGAACTAAGGTTTGCTATTACCATTTACTATCTTTAAAAAGACAAGTTTGAACAAATTCTGAAATTATAAATATTGAGATTTTATTTCTAACTAATTAACTAACTAATTAAATTAGTAAATTATAACCTAAAGATACTAAGGTTTGGAGAGAAGATTAAGGAGAGGTCTAGAGTTATGACTTTTCCAATGGTTGGAATCTTCGCCACTACGTTTACTATAAATTCGTCTATGTATTCTTTACAGATCGTGAGCACTTTGGGTGTTGATAATCGGCTTATTGTATGCATATTTTGATATTATTTGCCTCACATTTTGATCATGTCTCGTAGATTTGAGAAGTATAATATAATAATTTATGCTAATTTGTGGTATTTTTATGTGTAGGAATTATTTGGATACAATTTGCGATGAAAGTGCGCGAATTGGAGCAAAAATCAGACGAAAGGGCAAAAGTGTGAATTTGAGGGCCACAGGCAGCGTAGGGCGCTACCTGTGGCGCACAAAATAGAATGTTGAAAGGTTGAGGTCCAGGGCCAGCTCCCCACGCTTCCCTCAAAACGCAAAAATGTCTTATTTCAACTGGGACTCGATTATTTCGACCCTAAGACGCCCCCAACTCATATAAAAGCCAACATAAACCTATTTTGTGGAGGAGGGAACATACTTTGGAAGAGAATTCACGTGGGGGAACACACACCACGCTTGGAGGAGGCTCCTACCTAGTTTTTCTTCATCTTCTCTTCTTTTAATTTCATAGTTTATTAGTTCTAGAGTTTTGGGTGCTGCATGAACGTTGTAGTTTGACGCTTGAATTGCTCTTATTATTTTATCATATTGATTTATTGTTTCAATCTTGCGCTTAATTATTTGATTGCTTGATCACCAATTGAATACTGTCTACAAAATCTAGGATTGAACTCGGGAGAGGGAAATTTGGATTGCAAATAAGATCGAGTGGAGCGAGATCTTGAACTCGGGCATCAGAATTGGATTTGCGGTTAGGATAGGAATATACATAGTTTCCTTGCTCGGTTGCTATACAGGAATTATTAATGTGTTCTTGTTAATTCTAATTCCATAGGAATATAGGCGTTATGTTAGCTTGAATAGACGAAGAGTTCTTCGGGAGAAGGCTAAGAGTAATATTGACTCTGTCAACCAATAAACCAGATAAATTAAGTAGACAACTTAAGTAGAAAACTCAACAGGATTGTTAGTTAACCCATAGATCTAGAATATTTTCTCTCATTGAATCCATCTCTAAGATTTCATATCTGTTTCCTTTAATTTCTTAGTTTGCTACTCTAGATTAGTTGTAGTTAAATATTCATATTTTAGGAATCGCTTGAATAGATTAATTGTATGGGTTTAATTTAGTTAATAGTTAATCACAAATCCCTGCGGGTACGATATCTGGACTTACAATCCTATATTACTTGTCGACCACGTATACTTGCGTGTACGTTTGGGAGCAACAAGTTTTTGGCGCCGTTTCCGGGGACTTAGAAATTAACTATTCTGCTAGAATGGATTTTTACTTTTTGTCTATTCAAGTTTTTATTTTTTTTATTTTTATCTTAATTTAATATTTTATTATCTTTGTTGACATGGCACTTTGGAATGAGAATTTGTCAATATTGGTTATTCTTATTGTGGTGATCCTTGTCCATATTGTGAAGGACTACAATTGGGGCAAATTTGTGCATCTCAATCTAATGTGTGGAATTTTTGTAATGCGTGTGGTTGTCAAGGTGGCCATTAGCATGGTTGTCCTAATTCTTATTATTCCCCTCAGAGCTCTTATTATAATGTTTCTAATAGTGTTTATGAATTTGATAGGAGCAAGAAAGTGGAGGATAAGGAACACGTTGCGCGTATTATGGACATGATGAGGCAAGAAGTAACCGAGCAACATGACATGAAGGCAAGTAGTCGAGCAACGAGTTCTTGACGCTTAGCGATAAAAAGACTCCAGGCTATAATGAACGAAAAATTTCCAATTTCCAAGAAGAACCTCAACTCGACGAAGAGAGCGAGTTCCCACAAGAAGATTACTTTGAAGAAGCGGATATTGTGAGCCAATATTGGCTAGAAAAACAAGCTCAACTGGTAAAATTTCATAGGTTTCTACGTAATGGTTTGTCAAATATGAAGAACAACTGATAGATGAAAGAACTGAGCTCAGGCAAGAGATAGACCAATTCGGCTCAGATATCCAGGACATGCAGGCTCAATCGAATAAAATGTTTGAGGCGTCTGATGCCCAACAATCAATTGTTGTAGATATTGGTCATCTTGTGGAGCAGAAAGAGGAATTCCAACTATTCGACCAAATTATTAATGATACCAAGGTTGACGAAGCGTGCAAAAGTGAGGATGTCAAAACTGAAGCAATTCTAGAGTTGGAGCACATTGGACCTCATTCTAACCATTTTTCAACATTGTGCTTGGTTGTGACACGAGAATTGATCCATTTGAGCATATTGAGAAGTTAATAGATGAGGAACGAAGTGCATATATTCTGAAATTTGTGATGCCAAAAAGTCAAAACGACATCCCTCACTTAAAGACCAAGAACTGCAAGATGTGATACCTATTGCTGGGTTCCTTTATTTTTACACCACCTCCCCAGGAATGTGATAGGAAAATTGATGCAAAATTGGGGGCGCAATTTATATCCTCAAAGTGGAAGGAGAAGTGGTGAAAGTGATGGCGTCGTGCCGCGACATTAAATCAAGCGCTTGTTGGGAGGCAACTCATCTTTATTATTTTCATTTATTTCTATTTTTTTCTTCTTATTATTGTTGTAGTATTTGTTTTTGTTTTGTAGGATGATAAGAATAGGAAACAAAGCCATTGGAAGAGTGAAAAAGCGAGCTTGATGGCGAGAACTAAGTGTGGGGTGCCCTCATAAAAAACCATACCTGGGAGAAGTCTGAGTATCCCGTAAGCTGCTAATTCTTCAGCCTTTGGCCTACTAGGGAGTCTTTTTTACCCTCTTGCTATTTATAGTGTGCATTGAGGACATTTCACAATTTTATATGTGGGTGAGGAGATTATCTGGGTGATTTTATGTGCTATCTTAGCTTAGTTATAGTACTTGTTCCGAGTGTAGTAGTTTTTTGTAAAGAAAATGAAAAGGGTAGAAAACTCGACTTCTCCCGACGATGGATCTCATTCGACAGGTTTCTTAAGGGATTTAAGTCTAAAGAAAAAGAAAAAAATATTTTCTTTTGTTAGGTACTGTAATAATTCCCCCCTATTTTTCTTTGTTCCGCGGTTCTTTTCCAAGGATTTTATTTGAATCGAGTGTAGGTAGTTTTATTTTGTTTTAGGAGTAGGAGCCACTGTGAGATGAATCTAATTGGAGCAACATCTCTTGACTTTGTTATGCATTGAGAATACCGAGTACTTTGGTTGTGACACTTAGGCTCAGTTTTTGACTCTTGTATAAGTACCTTAAATCGTATGATCTTAAATTTGCTTAACTACTTTGACTAGAGTGTCTTGATGAGCCCAATCCTAGGTGAGTTATGTGTCATGTGTGTGTGAGGTTTGTGTGTTATCCTATGCATTGCATTTGATGTCAAGAACTTTCCCTTTGCAAAGTGAAATAGTAGCGTTTTTCAGTCTTGGAAGTTATATAGGCGTTTCTTTGTTGAGCCAGATATATATAGTTTACCCACCTAATTGTTATGTATCGTAGTTAACCCCTTTGAGCATCCAATCCTGTTTCTTTGGCAACCACATTACAAGCCTTACCCATTTGTTTGAATTAACCATCTATTTGAACTTTTTCACTTCTCATGAGCACTTGAATTGTTATGAACTTTGTAAAAGTTAATGTGTGGGGTGGTTGGTTTGGCTTTTTACTGGAACTAATGAAATAAGGAGAAATGTGCACTGTCTTGAAAAAATAATAAAATCCATTTGAATTGAAAAAGAAAGAAATAAAAACATAGTTGAATTGTTGTGAAAAATATTCCTTGATAGTAGTGTCCCCTGATGTAATTGTGCTTAAAGAAGTATGGAGTTAATACACATTGATGTGAAGGTGGAGTTATGGTTTGACATAAGTGTGAGATTTAGATGTTAAAGTGTATGTATTAAAGTGCTCAGGGAGGTGTAATCACTCATATATCCAAATGTATCCTACCCGACCCGCAACCTACATTACAACCAATTAAAGTCCTACTTGATCCTAGACTGAATGAGCTTGATTAGTACAGTAGTACACTACGGGCAAGCCTATGGCGCATCTTTTGTGGCATATGAATGTTATTTCTGAGAGTGAGTGAATTGTTTTTCTATCTTGAGTTCCTAATTGTTCTTAAATTTAAGTGTGTGTGGAACTAATCTCTTTTGTTGTGTGAGGGAACTTGATTCATGAAGGAATGGTAATGTCATTAGCCTCTATGTTAGAGTAAGTGAGTGAGTTTTGAATAATGCATGGCACTTGTGAGTCAAATCTTGAGGTGAAGATGTTACACTCTTGTGCTTAGTCTATTTTAAAGATTCTTGGTGTGATGAGTTAGGAAATTGTTAAAAAGGTCGTGTCTATATAAAGTGTAGTTTGATTGCTCGAGAACGAGAAAGAGTCTAAGTGTGAGGTGTTTATAATAGGCTGAATGTATGTAGGAATCAATTGGATGCAATTTGGGACGAAAGTGCGCGAATTGGAGCGAAAATCAGACAAAAAGGCAAAATTGCAAATTTGAGGGCCACAGGCAGCGTGGGGTGCTACCTGTGGCACACAAAACAGAACGTTCAAAGATTGAGGGACAGGTCCAGCTCCCCACGTTGCCCCCAAAATGCAAACATGTCCTATTTCGACCGGGACATGGTTATTTCGACCCTAAGACGCCCCCAACTCATATAAAAGCCAACCTAAACCTATTTTGTGGGGGAAGGAACATACTTTGAAGGAGAATTCAGGTGGAAACACACACCACGCTTGGATGAGACTTCTACCTAGTTTTTCTTCATCTTCTCTTCTTTTAATTTCATAGTTTATTAATTCTAGAGTTTTTGGTGTTGCATGAACATTGTAGTTTGAAGCTTGAATTGTTCTTATTATTTTATATTGGTTTATTTATTAAATCTGCGCTTAATTATTTGATTGCTTGATCATCAATTGAATACTATCTATGAATCTATGATTGAACTCGGGAGAGGGAATTTTAGATTGCAAAAAAGATTGAGTAGAGCGAGATCTTGAACTCGGGCATCGGGAACGAATTTGCAGTTAGGATATGAATATACTTATCGCCTTGCTCGGTTACTATACAGGAATTATTAATGCGTTCTTGTTAATTCTAATTCCATAGGAATATAGGCGTTAGGTTAGCTTGGATAGATGAGTAGTTCTTCGGGAGAAGGCTACGAGTAATATTAACCCTGTCAACCAATAAACCAGATAAATTAATTAGACAATTTAAGTAAAAAACTCAACGGGATTATTAGCTAACCCATAGATTTAGAATATTTTCTCTCATTGAATCCATCTCTAAGATTGCAGATCTGTTTCCTTTAATTTCTTAGTTTGGTACTCCAGATTAGTTGTAGTTAAATATTCATACTTTAGGAATCGCTTGAATATATTGTTTGGGTTTAATTTAGTTGATAGTTAATCACAAGTCCTTGTGGGTACGATATCTGAACTTACAATCATATATTACTTGTCGGCCACGTATACTTGCGTATGCGTTTAGGAGCAATATGTGTCGTAACTCTCTCTCTCGAGCAACTACCATAATTTACTAGACATATTCTCTCGAACTACGCTAGCTGGCACTAATTCACCGCTCACTATGATCGCACCAAGGTTTCGTTATATCTAATCCCGCCTTTAAACCCTTTGTATTGATCTCTCAAATATGCTAAGAGTGGTATTTTTCAACAACTACCTAAATATGCACTCTCTCAAGCAATATACACGTTAAATAGGCACAGTTAATTGAGATCTTTTCAATCAACAACAACGAAAATATAGTTGAACAAGTAGAGAAAAATCAAAGGCAAATCTATATTAAACGCGGTAAAAAATCATCCTCCAATGGGTTCCATCAAACCCTAGATTAGAAAGTTTAGCAACTCATAACCATACAAACAATCATGATAATAATTGAAAGCATTAAAATACAGATTAAGGAAGAACAGAAGAGAAAACTCTTGTGATTCATTGCTTCCAAGTGTCCCCGTAGCCTTCTTGCCTCTCCAATAATGTCTCCCCCATTAAGAAATAGGTTTAGAACCCATTTTATACATATTGGGGCGTGTAGGGTCGAAACTACCAAGTCCTACCCGAATTAGGATGAAATTCGCCCTTAGCCTTCTCGCTTGGCGCCTGGCGCCAACCTGGAACTGTTGCCATTGGCGTTTTGGTTGGTGCCTGACGCCAACCTAGGCACCAAAATCATACTACCTCCAAATTCTTCTGTTTTTTACTTCACTTTGCATGCACGCTTGCCAAATCACTTTAAATTGACTCCTACACATATAAACACCATTACTTAACTCGAGTCACAAATATTACACCAAAATTAACAAGATTGAGGTATAATGCAAGACAAATTACATGCAAAAACATAAATTTTTAGCCTAACATCATAGTTCCTACGGGATCTTTACACAGATAGCCGGCCATATTAATTGTTTACTTTTTTTAGCTATATACATAAATTATATATTACTTATACACATCTAATACATAAATTATGCATATGTTACACATTTACTTGCTATTTTTAGTTTAAGTGCTAGGTTGGACGCCTATTTGGGTTAATTCTACTTTTCTTAAACTCCATTTGATAAAAAAAAATATTTCAAAATAAATAGATTTTAAAAGTTCGTGTTTATACCCTAAATGGCTCCATTCTCCTGTTTTGGTTCAAGTTTCAAAGGGTCTATTAATGGATGGAAACACGTTAAAGATGAAAAGAAACAAAAAATTAATTAAACAACTATATATAGCATGGACTACCGGACTAGAATTCCAAATTTGTTTTGCTACGACGTATGAAAGACAACTTAGTTTATAAACATGATATGATATTTTTCAGTTAAATATGTTATTGTATTCAGTTAACAAATCTCACTTGCAAAATGAAGTATTACAATATTTTCTAACCAATTAACAGATGAATAATCGTTGAGTTGATTTTTTATATGTGGTTAGTAATATATGCTTCCTTATGTTACAAACCTTACGACTTTAACCCTTTTATCATGAATGCTAGTTTCTTGTTGCACGTGTATGTTAAGTAATATACGACATGATTCTATAAATATATCTCACTTAATATTTTCTTACGTATGATATTACTAATATATGTTTCTTTCATTTATTTCGATTGTTCAATAATCATTAGAAAATATTCAATCTCCTCAATCACTTTGTAAGATTTCGACTTTCCTTTTCAAAGAATTTTCACTAATGTTTTCTAACCCTTAAACATATATATATATATAGGGGGATTCAGGATTTAAATCTTATGGGTTCAATTTTAAGAGTTTTAATGTTGAACCCATTCTATTTTTAAATTAATGGGTTCATATCTACTATTTTTGTAATTTTAATGAATTTTTACATACAAATTTTCATTCTGCGTCGAAAGTTATGGGTTCAGTTGAACCCGTAAGTTCTACGCTACATCCGCCACTATATATATATTATAGTTTGCCAACATTTGTTATCCAAATCTTGAAGCATCGATCCGACTTCGTCATCAACCGTACTGAACATTTAACATAGTTTTCTTCTTCTCCTTTCTCTGAGAAGTTGCTTTATATTTGTGAGTTCACAGCTGCGGGAAATAAACATTTTGTATCTAGGCAAGTATTTTTTTCCTTCAAGGCAAAGGTTGAACAATGCATTTGTAATCCTAATTGTGTTAAAACAGAATCAGTAAACAGAAAATTTGTAAACGATAATAAATATTCCGAGTCCACAATTTCCTTGTGTGTCCTTAAGGAATTTTAACCCCCTCACAAGTTGCCAAGGTAATGGATTAAATCCTTCCAGGATGAAACGGAATAAACCTTCCTGCAACAGTGGCAATACAAACTGCAGGATACAATCGAACTCAAAGAACGGAGCATAATCATACTTACAAATTTGAGGGAGAAACTGCGAATACCCTCTTTTTCCAAGAATTCATCCACTTCCCTTTACTCCATAGGGCCTATAGAATGCAGTATTCAGAAGGAAATTCTCGATTTTCAGTAAGTGAAGAGTAAGCCATGCCTCGAAATTTATAGGCAATTATCGGAAGAGGTGTGATGTCTGTTCAGGAAAAGGTGTCTGTTCATAAGGGAAAGCAACGTTCAACAAAGGTAGCGTTTTTTGGATTCCAGTTAATTCCGTTAATGAATTGACTGACATTTAATTAATTATTAAATAAATTTTGTCCAAAAAATAATCTTATCGATCATTTGACAAATCCGAAGCCGAAGCCGAAGCCGAAGCCGAGCCGAGCGACGACGACGGCGCGAGGGTTCATTCTCTTCAACTCCTTTTAAGAGCTATAAGAAGTGATCATATATTTATACTCACAAGTGTAGTTGTCATTCACCAATGTGGTACAAAGTTCATGACAAAAGCTCACTTGATTCAAACTTTTAATTCCTCTCCATTTTATTTCCCACCATTTCCCAATTCACACTCTTATTCTTTAAAGCCCAATGCTTAAAGTCCAACAGCATTTTGAAAGCCAATGGGTACAACTAATTTTGAAAGGAAACTTAGTTGTTAGTAAGAAGGCGAAATGGCTTCGTGTCCACTTAAATTTGTAGGGATTTTGAAAGCCGATACATAAACTTTGAATTTTCTCATTTGAATACCTCTACTTGAGAAAATGTCTACTAATAAACACCCTTGACTGTTGACTATGCTTATGTGGTAATATTATAGCTGATGTGGCCAATTGCGTGTTAATCACGAGTATTAAACGTGTGATACGATAAATAATTAAAAGAAGACAAATATTTAATTTAAAAATAGAAAAAAAATCAGCTTTATTTATTTCATCCCCGTACACTTACCCCTACCCCTTTCTTTCCACTCTCTTCAGAGAAGCTAATTTTTTCGGAACTCCGCCCTCGCCGTTATCCCCCACTTTCTACTTATTCAGAACCACCACTTTTCACCACCCTATGCCTATCATCACAACCTAATTCATCACAACACTCCATTGATTTGACAGAAGAAGAAGAAACCGGTTGTGATTTTGAACCAAGAATCAGTTTCAACAAAGCGAAAATCGCCGACCACTGACACTAATTATGTTTCCAATAAGTTCTCTGTTAAAGCTGGTAAAAAAAAAGAAGAAAGAGCCGGAAGGTGTTGCATATTGTTCATATTTTGTAGATGAGAAGATGATAAAACAGTGGAAGTTAAAGGTATTACGTGGGAGAGAAACAAATAATCGCCGGAGATATTTGACCGCTAAAATTTGGAGGTTTTCAGGTCGTTTTCCAATTCGGGAATGTTTTTTCTAGCAGGTTCTGAGGGAGTGGAAGGGTTATGTGCAGAATAAATTAATTTGACAAAAAAAAAGTGGGATCTTGAACATACAGATGTCCGCAAATTTAAATGAATGGAAGGTGCGGCCACACAAATTATTAAATTAAATCATGTCAGCATCGATTGAAGAACACGCATCATGACAAGTTCTTATTAGTAGACACTTTCTCAAGTAGAGATGTTCAAATGGGAAAATTCAAAGTTCATGTATCGGCTTCCAAAAGTCCTACAAATTTAAGGAAAATCATTACGCCTAGTAAGAACAAACACAACTTTTATGAAGAGACACTTAAATTATCTATTAATCTTTTTTCACTTATTCTTCTCAGTCCAAGATACAATTTACCCCATGTATAAATAATAAAAATATGAATTAAATTTGAAGAGAAGTTCTGAATGAATGATTATGAGAGGCTTATCAAACGTGTAGTTGGGGGTCTATTTGTAGGCACAGGTTTTTCTAAATTAGGTTATTTAGATTTTTCATTAAGGGTAAAAATGAAATTTAATTTTTAAGTTAAGGGATTCCTACTTTTAATATAATATAGATTAATATACTTAATGCTTCCTTAACCAAGAACTTAATAACATGTGGACAAAGCTACCCAATAATATTCTCAAGTAGTTATTTGCAACACCCATGACAGAGGACGGCTTTAAAAGAATGACTGACATGCTTCTAGACTGGCAAGCTTCGAAAGAAGAAAGACATATGACGCTTTAAAAAAAAAAGTAAAATAAATTATAAGATTGTTTACCTCGAAATACGAGTAACAATTAAACTTGTAATGTGGTTATAAGAATATGTGATCTAATTCAATGCCAATTGATAAATAACTAAATAAATAAAGGAATTAAACAATTAAAATAGATCAAACCAGGTTAATTGCAAGTTATCGACCCCGATCTGGATTACGCCCGAGATCAAGTTCCAAGAACAGTAAGAACAATAAGGGTAATGCGAACAATGTGAACAGAATGGGCAGTAAGAACAACAAAGAATTAAGAGCAAGAGCAGAGTGTTTGTATTTCTTAGTAGTAGCGTAAGTGACAACTCGTGTATGATGATAATGATTCCCCTTACAAATGAATAGGGTCCCTCTTTATATTGTGGAGGAATCCTAAATAAGGTATGACTCTAATTCGTAAGTGAAATACATGATTGGTATCAATAACCGTTAATGGTTCTATCGGTTCCGAGATCCTCACCGAGTCGTTGCGGATATCTCGTGATTCTGCTACTGCGGTGTCGATTTAGCCTTACCTCGATCCCTCAGTCTACATGTCACTCAAGCCCGAACTTGCTTCAAAACTCGAGGCATACCCTCTAGTCTGTGAAATCGAGTATCTTCGATGTTTACCGTATACAGATAATCCCCGCGTTTCTTAGAATGAAATGATAAGAAACGATTTGAGCCTTGATTATTCGATACCTCGACCATGAAATCGTCTTCATGATGTAAGCAACGGATGTGACCAAAACGTCCCGTCGGTTAGGTTCCCAAAAACTATCAATGCATGTTAGTCGTCAGTCGGCCACTAGTGGCACCAAACCGCCGTTTTAAATCTATAAATACCATCTCCTTGGTAGATTCAAATTTTACTTTGCTTTGATTATAAACCCTTGAGTTCCCAATCCTCCTTGCTTTCCTCTCATCGTCGCTTATTAAAGCGCCGCCATTTCCACCGGAGTCGCCAGTTCTACACTTTCTTTTTACTCCCTTCTCGTACTTAAATGGAAAAGACCTCTAAAACAGTACCGCAAAAGGAGAAATATCCATATTCCTCCTCGCGGTCGGCGATAAAATGCAGGTGGAACCGGCCGTCCATGAATACGTACTTGGCCCCTGTGCCCTTAGAACCGATTTTAAAGTTGATAACCCCTCATCAGTGCCGGGGCGATGAGAACATGTGTCGATGTACATGTGTTCGATTATTGAGGGCCATGTCGATGCCATGAAGAAGGACTGTAGATGGGGTCCATAGGTGGTGGTGCGTATTCCTACGCCTGAGAAGAGCATCACCACACATGTGACGGGGTTCTAGTGTTTACACTTACCCTTCACATTGGGTGCCGTCGACCCCCTGATCTTCGACTTCTGCAAGAGGTACGACGTTACACTCAGTCAGCTACACCCCTCACTATGGCGCATAGTGATTATGTTGTGCTTCTACTCCAACGAGGCCGAGGGGTTAGAGTTCACACTAGACTACCTTATTCGGTTGTACAGGCCTAGACTCTATCGAGGGCTAATTAGACTCAACTGCCGAGCAACCAAAGCCATATTCTTGAACATCGACGAGGATAAAGATCGAGGCTGGATGAGTCGATTCATACGAATGAGGACCTGTGATATAATACCCAAAGAAAATATGTCGTTTCCCGATGAGTGGAAAACTAAACGTAAGTGACCTTTTGTTTTTTCGATTATATGCCTCTTTTGATCTTGTCTAACATTTCTCTTTGGCCATGCAACCTACCCTTGGATGCCCGAGGCGGTGCCCGATTTCGAAGACTAGATTCACAAGCTTGCCTCCACTTCAACTCGTGTTGAACGAGTGTGGAGGGATTTGGCTAAAGGCAAGTGGGAGGCCAAGAACCACAATAAGGTTTCTTTTGTTTATGCTGGTCTAACCAAAGATGCCATTATGAGGCCTTCGACCGAAGGTGGTGAAGTTATGTCCCCGGTTCCGAGGCCGAAAAAGGACAAGAAAAGGAAAAATCCCTCGCAATCTGAGGTCTCCAAACCCAAACTTCGAAGGGTGAGGAGAAAAGTAGTCAGACTCTCGGCTGGTGCGATACAAACGTTGATGGACTAGGACGAGGAGGAAGAAGAAGAAGTCACCTCGGTGTTGATAGCTCGCCCTAGAAAGGCTACCGAGGTTGCTTCGCATTCTAAGCTGCTGCCTTCTACAACCGAGCCTCACATTGAGGAGGCTTTGAAGAAAAGTTCGGGGGTGAACCCCAAGTCTCATGAGGTCGAGATGGTGTCTCGGTCATCAACTTATACACCGGGCAGGGCCAGTTCTGAAACCAGGAGGATCGGACAAAGTGATCCAAGCGATTCGCTCGGGGCCATGACAATAGGTCAAATTCCTTCAATGTCGGTCTTCTCTGAAGAGGCAATACGGGACGCCCAAAGGTTGAAGAACCCTGAGATTGGCGGAGGCTCTAGCATTGGAGATCCTTTTTGCGATTGCTTCGTGGGGGTCGATGATGCCTCCGATATCACTGATGTTTCGATCCGCGTGGCGGAAGCTCAACATCTTTTTTCCAAGGTAAGTGTTTGTTTTTTTGGTTATTCCTCTTCATCTTTTTTCCAAGGCTATTCTTTCTAACTTGCATTCTTTTTCCTCGTATAGGCTTCGCCAAATTTTGAGCTGACCTTAGTCAGTGTGAAGCCGATCTACGAAGGGT
Organism: Nicotiana undulata; assembly: GCA_005239495.1. Classification (NCBI taxonomy): domain Eukaryota; kingdom Viridiplantae; phylum Streptophyta; class Magnoliopsida; order Solanales; family Solanaceae; genus Nicotiana; species Nicotiana undulata. The sequence continues at coordinate 15,687 of ML274875.1, read as the reverse complement.
CTCGGAAGAGAGGAATGATCTGAAAATTCTTTATGGCCAAAAGGACGAGGTCATAAAGGACCTTCAAGTGGACCTGGCCAAGGCTCATGAAGACGGGGCCGAGTTGGACAAAAAGGTAACCTCCCTTTTGATTTAGTATAGAATCGACTCCAGTGTGGAAGCTAACACTTCGATGTCTCAGTTGCAATAGAAGGTGGAGAAGATCAGTCTTCTTCGGGCAGAGGTCAATCAGGTTAAGACCGACTGTGATCAGTGGAAAACTAGGATGGACCGCCTTGTTATTGAAAAGGAAGCAACTTTGGCCAAGTTATCTTCGACGGAGGCCCAACTCCAAGACCTTAGAGAAAAAGGTTCTTCTCAGGCTAAAAGGGTCGAAGATCTCTAAGCCGTCCTCATCGATGCCAAGGCTGAGATTGAAAAGACTAAGGTCAAGGTGGATAAATCGATAGCCATGTACCGGGATGATATCGTAGCTGTCCAAACCCAACTGAGGGAGGCTTCCAATCGAGAGCAATGGCGCAGGGACTTGGCGAAGTTCCAATTCCAGAGGGAAACCCTCGAGGAATCATGCTCGAGGTTTTGACTTCTCCGAAGATAGTTCTTGGGCAAAAGAGCTCGAGACCGAAGCCAGGCAGTTCGCCCCTTTCGATGATGATGATGACCGCGGGTCCGGGAGTGGAGAAGACGGAGGTGAGGTCGCTGAAGAAGATGCCCCCTGAGAAGCTGCTCGGGAGGAGGCAGGTATTGAGGGGACAAGCCCCGACCATAATTAGATTTTAACTTCTTTTTCTTTTTTCTTTTTTCTTTTGGAAGACCCTGACTGGCCCTTTGTACATGTATTTTTTGATATAATGAAAATTTTCCCTTTGATGCCTTTGTATGTTCATTTATCTCTATCAATAAAAATTTTGTTGTTGTGATCGAAGTAAACCCTTAGGTTTTTCATCTTTATGAGGGCAAGTCCATGAGTTTGGAACTCATTCGAGACCTTATCTCGGGGGTGGCTTAATCCAACTGAGCGACAAATTATCTTTAATAGCCAAGTCCGACTGAATCTTGAGTTTTAGGATAAAGTGAACCCTTAGGTTTTTATCATATGGTTGTTAAGTATCTCAAGCTCATCGCTACACATTTTATGTGAATCTTCGAGATGTAGCTATCGTTTGTATGATATCGTAACAACTGAACCCTTAGGTTCGAATCGAGTGAGAGTGAGATCTCAAACTCTAATTGTATCAGCCTTTAGGCTTATTAGATCGGCCCTTAGGCTCTTTTATATCGGTGGTTAGGCTCTTTAAATCGGCACTTAGGCTCTTTTAGGTCGGGCTTTAGGCTCTTTAAGTTGGGCCAATTCGGCCTCTAAAAACGGCTATGATTTTTCCCTTTTCGGCTAAAAGACTTAGTGAAAATTTCTTTATGCCTTAACATGTGTTTTTTGTACCCGTTGGATTTTTTGAGGGTTCAACGATCGGAACCCAATTTTTCTTAACTTGTTTGTGTTAAGATAATTTAATACCTCTTGAGGCTTTTTTGAAGGTTGATATTATCGAAGCCTTTAAATGATTTAAGGGCTGATTTTATCGAAGACCTTTTTCGTTTACTTTTTCGAGGGTAGCCTTATTTAACCGGTTTTTTTAAGTAGTTGAAGGCCTTTAGTTTATGGTGGAAGTCGGACGTCTCTGAGCCGCATTATTTCGGTCGTAGCCTTTTTATATGACCGTAGTTTTTAATACGGCCGTAGCATTTGGGTATGTCTCTTGGACTTGTTTACCGACAACATTTCGAACTTGTTCGAAATGTTAGTCCCCGAGTGTGATGGCCTTGGCCTATATATCGGGGGGGTGCCTCTTTGAGGGTTTAATTTCGTACTTAGATAGCTCGAGTAAGTAGTCTCCGAGTGTTCAAGGTATGCTTGCACGTGGCCCTTGAGCCATTTTCACCATTATTGGTTTTGCACAATAGATCATAAGTACATGACTCGTATAATAGAAATTCTACTTCAAACACGAGATGTTTGAGAAAAAAGAGAGTGCTTCTTTGAATTATTCATACATGCGTACATGTTTTGTTGTCGGGACTCGTCTAATCTATATGGACATGGTTCATTCGACCATTTGTCCCATCACAAAATTCTTCCTATCGAGACCCATTTACATAACATCTGAGGGTGATGCCCCCCAGTATTCGAGGTTGATTGCAAAGAATCCTTGGATACAGTTGAATTTCCCCCAGGTAGCACATAGTTGTTGCCTTGTTAAAAACCTTTCCAGAAAAACTCATTTGGGATAAAAACGGTCTAAGGAAAAAAGAGTGCAACGCGTACTTTAAAACCTGAGGTCTCGATTTCTTGGACCGGATACCTGCGATAAGTTTGTTTAAATATTTAAGTAAATGAAAAAAGGAGAAAACCATACCTTAGCAATAATATCGCTTGAGGAGTGATATGTTCCAATTATTCGACACTGGCTCGCCGTCCATTGCTCCAAGCTTGTAAGATCCTTTCCCGACTATGTCGAGGATTTGATAGGGTCCTTCCCAGTTAGGACCGAGTTTCCCTTCATTAGGGTCTCGAGTATTGATGGTGATTTCCTTAAGACAAAGTCCCCGACTTTGAAGTGTCGAAGATGGGTTCTTCTGTTGTAATACCTCTCAATTTGTTGCTTTTGTGCGACCATTCGAACGAGCGCCGCTTCTCGTCTTTCATCTAGCAATTCAAGGATGGTATTCATTGCTTCGTGGTTGGATTCTTCCATTGCATGTCAAAACCTGGCGTTGGGCTCTCCGACTTCGACAGGTATTAAGGCTTCGGAGCCATAGACCAAAGAAAATGGAGTATCTCCGGTACTGGACTTCGATGTCGTCTGATATTCGCATAGAACCTCGGGAAATTTTTCTCTCCACTTCCCTTTGGCTTCGTTTAGCCTTTTCTTCAAGTTTTGGATGATAGTTTTATTCCTTGATTCGTCCTGTCTGTTCCACTAGGGCGATATGGCATTGATAGTATCCTCTTTATTTTGTGATCTTCGAGGAATTTTGTTACTTTACTGCCGATGAATTGTTTGCCATTATCACACACTATTTCTGCAGGTATCCCGAATCGACATGCAATGTGATCCCATATGAAGTCGATCACTTCTTTTTCTCTGACTTTTTCGAAGGCATGTGCTTCAACCCATTTAGAGAAATAGTCAGTCATAAATAATATGAATTTAGCTTTACCTGGGGCCGATGGCAGAGGACCGGCGATGTCCATGTCCCATTTCATGAATGGCCATGGGGATAGGACCGAGTGAAGTTGTTCACCGGGATGGTGAATCATTGGTGCAAACCTTTTACATTTCCCACATCTTCGAACAAACTCCTTAGAGTCTTTCTTCATGCTATCCCAATAGTATCCTGCTCTGATGACCTTACGAACTAGTGACTCGGCGCCATAATGGTTTCCACAAGTGCCTTCGTGGATTTCTCGCAAAACATAGCCAATATCTCCCGCCCCAAGCATACTACCAATGGACCATCTAACATCCTTCTGTATAACGTTACGTCTTCGTCTAATGTGAACCGAGCGGCTTTAGTTCGTAAGGTCCTCGATTCCTTGGGGTTCGATGGAAGCTTCTCGTTCTTCAAATATTCGATGTATTTGTTCCTCCAATCCCAGGTTAAGCTTGTAGAATTGATTTTGGTGTGCCCTTTCTCGATTACAGACCTCGAGAGTTGGACGACAATCCCGAGCTGATTTCATCTTCGTCGACCGTCGATCCCAAGTTGGCAAGTGCATCAGCCTCAATATTTAGTTCTCGAGGTACATGTTGCAGGGTCCATTCTTTGAAGCAGTGTAAGGTGACCTGCAGTTTGTCTAAGTACCTCTGCATCCTGTCCTCTCAAACTTCGAAGGTTCTGTTTACCTGGTTAACTACCAGTAGGGAGTCACATTTAGCTTCAATGAATTCCGCTCCCCAATCTTTTAGCTAGTTCCAGACCTGCAATTAAAGCCTCATACTTGGCCTCGTTGTTGGTTAGTTTGGCAGTTTTAATCGATTGTCTAATAACATTTCCCGTACGCAGTTTCAATACAATACCAAACCCATACCCCTTCACGTTCAAGGCTCCATCCGTGAAGAGGGTCCATACCCCCAATGATGTACCCGATTTTAGCAGAAGTTCCTTTTCCACTTCGGGTACGAGGGTTGCAAAAAGTCGGCCACGAAGTCTGCTAATATTTGAGACTTGATGGTCGTTCGGGTTTGATATTCAATATCGTACTCGCCAAGTTCGACGGCCTATTTGGCCAATCGGCTCGACAACTCGGGCTTGTGCAATATATTTTGAAGGGGATATGTGGTAATAACACATATAAGATGACACTAAAAATATGACTTTAGTTTTCTAGATGCACTTATTAATGCAAGTGCCAATTTTTCTAGGTGTGGATACCTGGTTTTAGCATCTCCTAAGGTTCGACTCACGTAATCAACTGGAAATTGCGTACCTTGTTCTTCTCGAACTAATACTCCACTTACCTCTATCTCGGACACCGCCAAGTATAGGTACAGCTTCTCATCTTCGTTTGGCGTATGGAGCAAAGGTGGGCTCGATAGGTACTGTTTCAATTCCTCCAATGCTTGCTGACATGCCGGGGTCCATGTAAAATTATTTTTCTTTTTGAGTAAGGAAAAGAACCCGTGGCTCCAATCTAATGAACTCAAAATGAATCGGACTAGGGCAGTTATCTGTCTGGTTAGCCTCTGAATGGCTTTCACGTTGTCCACGACAGTGATGTCCTCGATGCCTTTAATCTTATCGGGATTGATCTCGTCCCCAGATTTGATACCATAAAGCCAAGGAATTTACCCGAGCCGGCCCCGAAGGCACACTTTTTGGGGTTAAGCTTCATGTTGTATTTCCTCAAGATTTCGAATGTCTTCTGTAAATTAGCCAAATGGTCCTATGTGTGTAGGGACTTAACTAACATATCATCAATGTAAACTTCCATTGATTTTCCTATCTATTCTTCGAACATCTTGTTAACTAGGCGTTGATATGTAGCTCCCGCATTTTTTAGCCCGAAGGGCATTACAATATAGCAGTAAGTTTCGTACTTTGTAATAAAAGAAGTTTTTTCCTGGTCTATTAGGTCCATCTGGATTTGGTTGTACCCAGAATAAGCATCGAGAAAAGTATCTCGTGACCGGTCGTAGCATCGATCATTCAATCGATGTTAGGCAAAGAAAAAGAATCTTTTGGACATGTTGTATTCAAGTCCTTATAATCTAGACATATTCTAAGTTTGTTTCCCTTTTGGGGACTAAGACTACGTTGTCTAACCACTCGGGATATTTTACTTCCCGAATGGACCCTATTTTAAGAAGTTTAGTTATCTCTTCCTTTATGAATGCGTGCTTCACCTCATACTGAGGCCTTCTCTTTTGCTTTATCGGTCAGAACTTGGGATCCAGGATCAACCGATGAGTTGTTATCTTAGTTGGGATTCCTGTCATGTATAAACGGGACCATGCAAAACAATCCATGTTATCAATAAGAAATTGAATGAGTTTTTTCCTGAGTTTGGGGGTTAACCCCGTTCCCATGTATACCTTACGTTCGGGTAGATACTCGATGAGTATCACCTATTCCAGCTCTTCGACTGTTGATTTGGTTGCATACGATTCTTAGGGAACGACGAAAGTTCGAGGAGTGAGAAAATCATCTTCATGTTCTTCGATTACCTGTTTATCCAATTCGGTCGAGGCTGATGACGGTGATTGCTATTTGGCCGCTTGCTTATCTTTGGTGCTCGACTTTTCTGAAGTCGAAGGTGCCAGTATCGGCATCACCTCGTTGACTGCAAACATCTCCTTTGCAGTGTGTTGTTCCCCATAAACAGTTTTCACACCTACCACTATTGGGAACTTCATCATTTGGTGAAGGGTCGATGGTACTGCCCTCATGTTGTGGACCCATGGCCTTCAAAGCAGTGCATTGTACCTCATGTCACCTTCAATGACATGAAATTTTGTGTTTTGGATGGTCCCGGCCATGATCACTGGTAGGATTGTTTCTCTTTTTGTTGTTTCACTAGCCATGTTGAAGCCGTTAGGACTTGATATGCAGGTACAATGTGGTCTAGCAGGCCAAGATGCTCTACGACCCACGATCTGATTATGTTCGCCGAACTACCTGGATCCACGAGAACACGCTTAAGTTGAATTTTACTTAGCAAAATAGAAATTACCAGGGCGTTGTTGTGCGACTGAGAGAGGCCTTCATTTCTTTTTTGTTGAATGTTAGGGTGCCTTAGGGAATATAGTCTCGGGTTCATATTTCTCTTGTGATCGATACTTTGGTGTGTTTAAAGACAGGTCCTTGTGGGACGTCAACCCCACCGACGATCATGTGGATAACATGTTGAGGTTCTTATTGCTCATTCTTTTTGTTGGCGTCTCTTTCCCTGAAATGATTTTTGGCTCTATCACTGAGGAATTTTTGAAGGTGGATTTCTTTGAACAAACGAGCTACTTCCCCTCTCAATTGTCTGCAGTCTTCGGTCCTATGGCCATGTGTGCCATGGTATTTACACATCAGGTTTGGATTTCTTTGAGAGAGATCAGTTTGTATAGGTTTGGGCCACCTAGTGTCTTTGATCCTCCCGATGGGCGATACGATACCCGAGGCATCAACACAGAAATTATACTCCGATAATCGGGGTGCTTCTGTAGGATCTGCATATTTGTTGAATCCAATTTTGCTCATGAGTCCCCGAGAATTTTTCCTCAGTCACTCCTCTGATCGTTCTGGGCGGAATTACGCCACCGATGGTTATTCCTTCTATCTTAAGCATATGGTTGATACCGATCTTTATTCGACCTCGATTCTCTATCGACATCTCTTTGGTTCTTACCTGTCGACCGGTTAGTATATACTGAGCCCGAGAGGGCTCCCAGTTGGTCGTCCTCGGCCCTAAGCTTCGACTGATATCGATTGTGAACATCTCCCCAAGTCGCAACCGGGTACTATATTAAGTTTTGTTTCAACTAGCGCGATGCGATCGAACACCGCTCGTTTAATCCCTGGGTGAAATCTTGAACAACCCAATCATCGGTAACAGGTGGTAACTCCATACGTTCCATTTGGAATCGAGATACAAACTCTCTTTGCATCTCGTTACCCATCTGCTTAATCTTCAAGAGGTCTTATTTTCTTGTTGTAACCTTTATGGCGCTAGCGTGTGCCTTAACAAATGAATCTCCCTACATGGCGGACGAATCGATGGAGTTCGGTGGCAAGTTATGGTACCAAATCATAACTCCCTTCGACAGGGTCTCTCCGAATTTCTTTAGCAATACCGACTCGATTTCATCGTCTTCCAAATCATTTCCTTTTATGGAACATGTATAAGAGGTAACATGCTCATTATGGTCCGAGGTCCTGTTGTATTTAGGTTTATCGGGCATCCTGAACTTCTTTGGTATGGGCTTCGGAGTCGCACTTGGAGGGAATGGGTTTTGCACAAACTTTTTGGAGTCCATTCCTTTTAAGATCAGTGGTGCCCCCAGAATCTAATCGACTCGAGAATTATAGGTTTCCACCTTCTTGTCTTTAGCCTCGATTTTCTTTTCTCGCGGCTATATTCTCTTAGTAAGCTCCTCGAGCATTCTCATTATCGCAGGGTCAATTGTCGAAGTATTGTCACCTGATCTTTCAGGCACTGGCTCGGTACGACGAGTAGCCTCTTGTTCGACCCTATTCGGTGCCATGTGCAGATTTTGAAACTATCAATGGCATTCTGTTGGGCTTGCAACATTTAAAATATAACTTGGAGACTGACAGCGTCTTCTCCTCTGCCCTGAGTACCTCGACCGTCAATTCGACCCTCTTGCGTACGCTTCCATCGGGGTCCCTAATAACTAGGGATTTTAACCTACCTTTTACTCTCTTTTGCTTAGGTTTTGGGCCAAAAATGAGTTAAGATACTCCCTAAAACTAACTCAAAGTGCTTACTTGCAGGTTTTGGTCAAAATGAAGCAAAGAGGCCAAAATGAACTTAAAAAGGAGCCAATCTTGCACAAGTCCTAAACTCAATTGGAGCGTTGACAACGCCAACTTTACGTTGCGACGTAAGTTGTTCCGCTGAGGTGGATTACTGAGGGCTTCCGCGGAAGTAAGGTTCAGAGAGATAAAATTGGACTCACTTGGACCGCTGACCGCGTCACAAAAGTGTGGCCGCAAAGCCATTAGCGTGGTCGCGGAGAAAATTCCGCTGAGAGCGGAAGTGGAGAATCAGAGAACCTGCAACCTTGGGCAAACCATGAAACGCGGTCAGCGTTTATTTTGCTCAGCCGCGCAAACTCCTAACACTGAGTCGATAAGAATTCGGCTGGGAGCGGAATCAATGTCCAGAGAGTTCACATCCAAGCCAAACTGAAGAAACGCGGTCCGCAAACATTTTACGCGGTCGTGGTAAAGATCACGTGGGGGTGGTTATTTCTACCTTGATTATGAGTAGCTAGACCCATTTGCTAGGGTTGTGACCCAACCCTATTGTGGGTATCTTATGGGTCTTTAATTTTGGGGCTATTTGTTATGGGTTAGTGATATTTAGCTTGTTTCATGCTTTATCTGTTGAATTTGTGGTTGCAAACACTGATTCATGCCTTTTTGACTAGGGTTCTTCTTGAGAAAGAGGACCCAAGTCTAGGTAAAATATGCTAACAAGAACTTGGGGTGAATTCATGACATTGATGTTTAACCAAAGAATTAGATCCTTTGACCAAAGCTATTTTTAGGATGAACCCGGGTTACTGATAATCAAGAAAATATTATTAGATAAACAAGAATAAATAAAAGGCAATAGTATGATACGCAGAAAAGTAAAGTGTGTTGTATTCGAAGTTCAGATGATCTTTACAAGTTATATCCCCCTCCTTTATATATGGGGTTTCTTAATATAACGTCTACTTCTTGCAATGATCGTCCATTAATGACTAATTATTACATTAATTGGGCGTTACAAAGGATAACCGTAACTGTTGTATGAAGGTTACATAACATATGAATCATTAATTGAGGATCCCTGAATCTCCCCGTAGCTCTGTCTGGATTCATTCTGACCGTGTCTCTTTCCTTTCTCAATCAGGTTGAGTTTCCCGTGGCTGATTACCTCGTAGGTTTATTGATCCGCGACTCTTTGTTCTGTGCCTCTTTATAGAATCATATCCAGCTGTCGCATTTTCCTTGGTCCACGTAGCCGGTTGAGTTGTCATGAATCACCTTACGTGTGAAACTCTTTTTTACTAATACAGATAGTCCCCCCCACTTACCATTTATTTATCGATTAATATTTGGTAAGTGGATACGCATTTATGGCAGGAATATTTTGCCGCCGCTTTTCCTTGAAACATTGTATCCTTATCTGAACATAGGAGTCGTTTGTCACTTCCATTTAATGCTCAAACCACGTGTCCCTTCCGGATTGGTTCTGCAGTTACTCGGCGCCCTTTAGGGCTTTTTGCAGCTTCGTCAGTCACGAAGTGACACCTTCAATTATGACTTTTCATCATTGTTTTTCCCATGTTTGACGGTTGTCCTCAAGTATAAATACCTCTCTTCTTTTCTTTACTTCCACGAAACAATTTCTAGCTTGTCTCTTTTACTTGTAAAGAATTTCTTCTTACCTTCGTAAACATGTCTTCTTCAAATCAACCCAAAAGAGTGATAAACGTTGAGGGTTTAACACCTTCTTCTTCTCCGACTAGGAGTCGGAGGGGTGGTAGACTAAGGAGTCTAGGATCCACTCCTTTGAGAGGCTCTTCTTTTTCTCAGATAGTCTCCCCTCCTTTTGCTAGATCTTTAGTTTCTCCAAGAGCTAGGGCTTCCAGGTCTTTGTCCCGAGGTAGAGAACATCATGAACACCTTCGTGAACCTCGAGTTGAAAAAATCAATCCTGCTGAGTTTGTCTTTACTAGGGACAATCAGGTCCTCGTAGATCAGTCTTCTTCCCTTGATAGTGTTGAGAGGTATCCCACTCTTATTACTGAAGGTCAGATTTCCCTTGTTCGTAGGGAATGTTTTTGGAGGTCTGATTTCCCTGTCTATATTCCGAATAGCAATCAAAGAATAACGTCTTATAAGACGGGATATTCTTTTGTTTATGCGTACCCTTTTACTTTAGGGTTTAGACCTCCCATTGATCCAGTCATAATCGAATTCTACCGTTTCTTCAATATTTGCTTAGGACAAATTGGTCCGCTTGCGTGGAAAGTTGTCGCGTGTCTTAGGAGTTTAGCTTCTTTAGCCTTGGTTCCTTTTACTTTTAACCATCTTATTCATCTTTATTCTCCTGCCTTATTTCGGCAAGGGGTTTTTACTCTGGCTGCCAGGAGTAAAAGTGTGTTGGTAACCCCTGAAGATGATAAGGACAAAGGTTGGTACCTCTGGTACATCGTTGTGCCCACTGCTGGTTTAGTGGGTGAATAAAATCTTCCCTTCCCTGAGAAGTGGAATCGTGCACGTGAGTACATTTTAGCTCACATTTGTTATTTTTCTTCTTTTTGCTTGAAGTGTTTTAATAACACCGTATTTGTTTCTTCTTCCTTCAGCAATCATGGGTACTGTTGAGAATGTCTCTGGTATCCGTGATTGGGTAGAAAAATTATTGTCGGTTGCTCCCTTGGAAGAAAGGTCCTAGAAGTACTTCTCTGGGAAGTACGGTTGGCAAGTAAAGACCCACGGTAAGTGAAGCTTTTGTTTTCGCTTCTTTCCTTACTTTAGCCTCTTTTCCTTTTTCTCTTAACCTTTTTCCTTTTGATAGGGTTTTTTGCTCGTGGGGTGTCTGCTACGCCCATTCCGAAGATGTCTTTGGCTCAGGCTCAAGAGATTATTGCCGGTTCTTCTTCCTCGAAGAGGAAGGTTGTTGAGTCTCGATCTGTAGAAGAAGAAGAAGAGGGCACTTTGGTGCATAGGTCACGAAGAAGGAGGGTAATTTCAGACGATGAGTATTCACCCGTGGCTTTGCCTTCCGTGCCTGAAGTCATACCCTCAACCTCTGAAGATGTTTCTCCCTCTCCTGCACATTAATCTGTGGATCATTTGTTCCACGAGGGTTTTGGTCCTGCTATTGATGAAGTCCCCTTGGCTGTCTTTCCCGCTTCTTTCAGAGAAGTTCGTCGTCTGCTCCTGCTATTTCCTCTACTCCCTTAGATATTACTACTCCTATTGCTGCAATGCCCGTCGTTCTTTCACCCCCTCAAGTTTCTGTGCCTGTTACTTCTTCTGCTCCACAAATTTCCTTACCCGTGGCTCCTTTACCTCAGCCTACTTCCGTGCCTCCTGTTAGAGAAGTAGGGTCTTCCAGCAGGGAGATGAGGCAAATGTTTATTGAGGTTCCGGCTGGTGGAAGCCTTTTTAAGAAATCCGGCCAACCCGAAGAGTGGTTGAAGCCATTGATTGGCCCGACAGAAAAGATCAAGCTTGATAGCCATAACGCCCTTACATGGGCTAATGAAGTCGTCCATTCTTCTTTGAAGGTAAAAATGTGTTTCCTCTTATATCATTTTTGTACATGAAATCTATCGTATCTAATTGATTTCCTTTTTTGTAGACCAATCTTATAGGCATAGAGCTAATGAAAAAGATTTCTAACACGGAGCAAGAGCTAAAGGAGTGGCATGCTAAAGCAGGGAATTGGAAGGGACAGTATGATAGCTTAAGGATCGACATGGATGCCTTAGAAGAAGAAAGGAATACCTTGAAGCGACAGATAAGAATCATGTCAGCAGAACTAGCAATGGAGAAGGCTTCTTCCAATCAGGCTAATAAGGACAAGAGCATTCTCGAGTCTTCATTTGCTGAGCAGTTGTCCCGTGCCTCTGAAGAAGTTAGGAACTTGAAAGACTTGTTGGGGAAGAAGGAGGAATACTCAGGCGAGCTTGTGAAATCACTCACCCGGACTCAGGAGGGTCTTCGTAATGCTTTAGACAGAGTCCAATCTCTGGAGGAGTCGATTATACCTTTCAGGGCTGCCCATGAAGCTGCTGAAGCGGAGAAGGACGGACTAAGAGATGAACTTCAAGTATGGGCGAGAGATTATGAAGATCTCGAAGAGGCGACTGTTGTCGATATGAGCTGGGTGTACATGAATTCTTGTTTTGACACATTGACGGAAATGAGTCAAGAAGGTTTCGACATTAGTGTTGAAATAGCTAAAACTAAGGAAGTCATGGAGAAGGCTCAACAAGGTCATAACCCCTCTTCACCTGATGGTGAGACTCCTGCCAGTGAAGAAGTCAATCCTCCTCCTCGAGAATATTAAAGTGTTGGTTCACTCCTTTTTTTTATTTGATTGGTGGTTACCCCCAGCTCCATCGGGGGTAAATTTGGATCTTTTTAAAGTCTCCAACTGACAACTTAGGGGCACCTTAATGTATAAATTATATGCGGCTACGTACTAGTTAGTACTTAGTTCTTACTTAGCCACTCTTTTTTGAATATATGCAATTTATGACTTTTTTGCTTTGAGCTTCTGTTTCACTCTTATGTCCTTTGCATGTTTTGATTTTTGAGGTTTTTGTTTTACCTCTGAATTTTTGCATGAAGATGCCGAAATCACTCGTACTTTTTCGTAGTAGGCACGGTGTTGTATATAAAATGTGAGCCTTTTTTGTAGTAGGCTTTGTTTATGAAAGAGGGCCCTTTTTGATTGATACTTAATGAAGAAGACGTCTCAACTTCATAATGGTGTAATAATGCAATAGAGTGATAGGAATTTTTCACATGTTTAAGAATGTGTTTGAGGAAAGTTTTTTGTTTGAACTTCCGCGACATTTTACATGTGTTTTGATTATCGTCTAAAACTCATGTTGCAACTATTTTTATTTAACAGATTTGATATACACTTGTATTTCGTAACTGTTTTTCATAAGTAACAGTTTTTTTTCGAGTTAATACAAGGGAACAACTTTTTTTCATTAGTAACAGTTTTTATAAAGATTGGGGGTTTTACCCGTAACTGTTTTTGTTAACAACAGTATTTAATAAGTACGAGGGAAATGCTTTTTCAACCGTAACTATTTTATTTGATAATAATTTTCTGAATAAATACAAGAATTTTGATCATTCATCTGTAACTGTTTTATTTGATAACAGTTTTCTATATGAGTACAAAGATTTCGTAATTGTTTTAAATCACAACAGTTTTTGAATGAGTACAATGATGATGATCTTTTTCCCCTAACTGTTTTTGTTACAACAGTTTTGAATAAGTACAAAGATGTGCATTTCTTCCTCGTGGCTAATATTTTGCCTTTCAACCTGAACATGTTCGAAGGTTTTTTGAATTAGGCTTTGTATTTTGAGTGTTTGGCTCTTTCGATTCTGCTCGTATCACTTGACTTGTTGGGTAGATGGATCTTCAGGCTCGAGCTTTGACTTTCTGATAGTCTTCTTTGCTTCGTCTTAGCCTTCCATACTGTATAGTCCCCCAAGTGTTTGAGCTTTGAAGAATGAAATCTCGAGCACTTGACTATTCCTTCCATGTGGTCCTTTTCCTGAAAAGGAAAAACATGCCGGACTCGAAGGTATATAGTTTTTTAGGTGATGATTGTTTAACCCTTTAAAACGTCCATCAGAAAGTGTAACCCTAGACCGGGAATTCAGTTATTTCCTCGCGTCTTTGCAGGTATAATATCATCATCTGCTGATGGGTTAGCTTTATGCCTATCAGGTAAAAAAGTTAGTAAAATTTTAAATGTTCAAACTAAAATCGAACGTGCAATACCTGACTGGGGTTACTTCTTTTCCTTAGAAGTAGTACTTCTTCAAGTGGATGGCATTCCAGCTTGTCGGTAGGATTCTGCCGTCCATAGCTTCTAGCTTGTAGGCGCCCTTCCCAGCTATGCCTCAGACTTTATAGGATCCTTCCCAATTTAGACTTAGCTTTCCTGCGCCTTCTTCTTTCGTTGATTGAAAGACTTTTTTGAGGACGAAGTCCCCAATCTTGAAGTATCAGATATGAGCTTTACGGTTGTAGTAACGCTCTATGATTTGTTTTTGAGCTGCCATCCGTATTAATGTTGCTTCCCTTCGTAGTTCGAGCAGGTCCAGATTATTCCTTAATTCATCGTTGTTTGCTTCCTCCGTGGCTGTTATAAACCTTATGCTTGGTTCACCAATCTCCACGAGTATTAAGGATTCTGAGCCATAGACAAGTGCGAAGGGAGTTTCTCCCGTGGCTGTTTTTGATGTTGTTATGTATGCCCATAATACCGCTGGTAATTCATCAGGCCAATTTCCTTTGCTTTATCTAGCCGCTTCTTTATATTGTTGATGATGATTTTATTTTTTGACTCAGCTTGACCATTAGCCACGGGGTGGTACGGTGATGAAGTGATCCGTTTGATTTGCCAGCTTTAAAAGAATTATGTGAGTTGAGAGCCTATGAATTGTGGGCCATTATCACACACGATTTCCTTCGGTATCCCAAAGTGGCATATTATGTTTCGCCATAAGAAGCTTTTAACTTCCTTCTCTCGCACTTGTTTGAATGCTTCTGCCTCTACCCATTTTGTGAAATAATCGGTAAGTACGAGTAGAAACTGTACTTGTCCTCTAGCTGGGGGAAGATGTCCCACTATGTCCATACCCCATTTCATGAAGGGCCATGGAGATATAATTGGATGCAACAATTCCGCTGGTCGATGCATGTTATTGGTGAACCTTTGGAACATGTGCATTTGGATACGAAGTTCTCGGCATCTTCTTCCATCTTAGGCCAATAGTACCCACCTCTGATTAGGGTTTTTACCAAGGATCTCGCTCCTGAATGATTTCCACAGTGTCCTTTGTGGACTTCTTTCATCACAAACTTCGTTTGATTAGGTCCGATACATTTAGCTAGGGGCCCTCCGAACATCTTGCGATATAATGAACTACGAATGAGGCATTACCGTGCAGCTTTGCGGCGAAGTGCTTGAGATGTTTTCTTGTCTTCAGGTACGGTGCCATTTTGCAAAAAATTAAGAATTTCATTCCTCCAATCCCAGGTTAAATTGTTGAAAGTTACCTCATTTCTGTCCTGGTCGATCGCTGAACGGAATAGATGAACGGCGATTGTATTGTCTTTGTTTGTTACTTCCGTGACTGTTACGAGGTTAGCCAGTGCATCTGCCTCTGCATTTTCCTCCCTAGGTATTTTTATTATCTTCCATGTTTTAAATTATCTTACGAGCTCTCGTGCCTTTTCCAGATATTGTTGCATCTGAGTCTCTCGAGCGATGTAAGTCCCCTACATCTGATTTACTACCAGTTGGGAGTCACTGTTAATTACGATTTGCTCGATTGAGAGTTCTCGTGCGAGTTCTAGTCCTGCAATGACAGCTTCGTACTCTGCTTCATTGTTAGTTATAGGATAACATTTAATAGGATGTCATGTCTTCTCACCCGTGGGTGATATTAAGACTATGCCCAAGCCGGCGCCTTTTACATTGGAAGAGTCATCAGTAAATAGGGTCCATAGACCTGGATTAGCACCGTTAAAGAGTTGTAACTCCTTTTCCACTTCAGGGACAATGCTATTACTAAATTCAGCAACAAAATCAGCTAATATTTGAGACTTAATTGCAGTCCTAGGAAGATATATTATTTCATGCTCACTTAATTCTATGGCCCACTTGGCTAATCTTCCTGACAGTTCTT
>ML274873.1:61611-110235 GCA_005239495.1 Nicotiana undulata | reverse complement strand
TTTCATCTACAAGTACTACAACTTCAAGATAGGAAGGGGACTCAGAGATCTGCGGACGCTGCAGATTATACCTTGAGTCTCCTAATACTGCTGTTGCTGGCTAGATGAGATACCGCGCACTAGGACTTGGATCTGCACATGGGGAAAACAAGCGCAGAAGGGCGTGAGTACTCCACATTCGGTACCCAGTAAGTGCCAAGCCTAACCCCAGTCAAGTAGTGACAAGGTCAGGTAGAGGCCCTACTGAGGTTTGCAAAATAACAGATATAGAGAAACAAGTAAGTAAAGAAAGTGATAATCAACAGAAATCATGAGTAAAGACTAGCAAGAAACGGTATAATCAAATGCTCGGATCAACGCCATATATATATAAAGCTCTATAAGAAAGTAAAGGTACAATGCAATGCAATGCAATATGAGGGAAAGGCTCAGGTCTCTGCCCGCAATCCCTATGTATGCAATGCAGTATGAGGGAAAGACTCAGGTCTCTGCCCGCAATCCCTGTATGCAATGCAGAATGAAGGAAAGGCTCATGTCTCTGCCCGCAATCCCTATGTATGCAATGCAGAATGAGGGAAAGGCTCAGGTGTATGCCCGCAATCCCTGTATATATACGTAATATAAAGTAAATCTCCAAAATACCGTAGTTTAAGGGTTTGAGGAAAAACCAGTTGTAAATCTCGAAGTAAAATCCTTAAATCATTTTCAAAGAATAGTAACGATTGAAAAATCAGTTAGAAATCAATTTACCATGCTAAATCTTAAGTTATTATGCAATTTAAATGATAACAGTAATAATAGAGTTGAAAGGAAGCATTATGTAGAAAGAAATATGGGACTCCAGTGAAAATATCCCGTGCACGCGCTCGTCACTTCATGTACACGGGGTTTTTATAGGAAAAACCAGTAAAAATGCCTAAGGGAAATTCCCCAACATAGAGTTAGGCAAGCTATTTACCTCAACTGTGCATATCAACCGCTAATCACTCTCTTGCCACGAGTATCCAACTCTGGGTGGCCCAAATCTATTCAATTCGATGGTATAATGTAAATATAAATTCAAGAAATCAAAATAACTAATAATTCAGAACTAATACGCGAAATTAGAAAATTTGACCAAAACGCCCCTCGGGCCCACATCTCGGATTCGGGTAAAATTTATATTTTCTGAACTCTTATTCACTCACGAGTCTAACCATATGAAAATCCCTCAATTCGGAGGTCAAATACCCAATCGAAACCCCAAAAATCGGTCTAGGAAGTTTCTTCCAATTTTTCCCTTATTTCAACTCAAAATCTCGAATTTAAGGGTGGAATTTAAGATTAGGAACATGGGAATTAACCTATGGTGTTTATTAATCACTTACCTCGATTACCCAGGTGAAAATCCTCTCATAGATCGCCTCTCCCCAGCTCCCAAAACTAAAAAATGGTGAAATAACATAACCCTCAGAGTTTTGGAATATGAACAGGGATTTTTGCACCTGCGGTCCCTTTCACCGCACTTGCGGTACCGCACCTGCGGAAAAGGCATCTCAGGTGCGGAATTTCATTAAATCCCCTAGGGTCGCACCTGCGGGACCCAGGTCGCACTTGCGAACACTGCCCAACCTAACCAACTTCGCACCTGCGACCTCTATATCGCACCTACGTGATCGCACCTGCGGGAAATACTTCGCAGGTGCAAAAACACCAGAAGGTTGCCCAGTTCAGCAATTTACCAAGTCCAAAATTCTTCCGTTAAGCATCCAGAACAACCCCGAGGCCCCCGGGACCTCAACCAAAACCACCAACTGACCCCAATACCCTATCCAAACTTGGTCGGGCCTTAAAAACACGTCCCCTAACATCTAAATATCCAAAAATGCATAGATCCAAGCCTAGGAACTTAGGAATTTTCAAGAATTCACCCCCGACGCCGAACCACGTCTAAACTCGTCCGAATGACCTCAAATTTTGCACACAAGTCATAAATAACATTTCGAACCTGCTGTCGCTTTCGAAATTCCATTCCGAGTCCGATATCAAAATCTCACCTATCGGCCGAAATCGCCGAAATTCTAACTTTCTCCAATTCAAGCCTAAATCTACATCAACACAATTCGAACACGCTACCAATCCCGAAATCACCCAGCGGAGCTAACGGAGTCCACGGATTCCCATTACAGATCCGTCTTCACACAGCTCCCGCTACAGTCCAATTTCTAAGGTTAAAGCTCACCTTAAAGGACTATATGTCCAAAAACACTCAAATTTTCATCACTCAACGCTTCGAATCATTCCATCCACCTAGTAAGACATGGGAGGAACAGTTATCAGGGAATCAGGGCGCTAACTCTCAAAACGACCGGCCAGGTCGTTACAACAGTTGTCCCAAAAGATAAGGTTGACAGCTGCTCTATGTACTATTTGGTATTATTTTCAGCTCTAGATAAGGAATATTCCCAAAGGGTATCCCATCCAAAAATACCCTATAAATAGACCCCCTCCCCTTAGTCTAAAGGAGGTTTTTTAGACTCTGAAAAATTCCCTCTACAGTCTGAGATTGCTTTCTTGAACACTAAATACTGGGGGAAAAAAGGGGTAGTCTTCTTTTGAAAACAAAAATTGTTTCAAAGTATGAATGTAAAAATCTGATTGTCCTTTCAAGAGTTCTTCAAGGTTTCTGGTGGATTTCTTATATTTGGATTTTTATCTGGGTTTTCAAGTCTGGTATTTATTCTGAAATTCAAACTTTTCTGGGCTAATTCTCTGGGAACTGGTTTGATTCTTGAGGGTTGCTGCTTGTTGCTGCTGAATTTTTCTCCTCTTTGCTGTTTTACTATCTGCCTGACCTTTATTTTGTCAGGATCCTTGTTATTTTTCTCTTCAAAAGAGGTATGTAACAATGAACTTTAAATGAAATTATTAGACTAAGAATTTGTGTTAATTTGATTATGATTCATGCTATGTTTTGAGATTATGTAAAGCTGAATCTTCTTCTCCTTTGTTCTTGGTCTGAAAAACTGAAGTAAGATTAGTTGATATGATATTAATGAATCTGAATATGTGCAATATCTAAATCCTTGGAGTTATTCTGGTTGCTTTTAAGTTGGTTAAAATATATTGAGTATTGTTAAATATTAGCCTTATGTTAGTCCATTACTGGAGCAATCTGCACTAGGATGCTGAACCTGACCTCTTCTATAGTCAGGTTCTTTCCATAAGAATGCAGAAATACGCTTTTGATTGTGTTTCTTTGGTCTCTGAAGAGATTCAATAAGTAAGTCTCTAGATAGTTTTAGGATTATATTAATGTTAGCACTAGGCTAGATGAGTTTGACTTCTTAATAGTCAAATTCACCCCATAATAGTGCATAAACAGTAGTCTAAACCTACTGAAATTTATCCTTCAAAGGATATAAAGTGTGTAATTAGGAAGAGCCTTAAAGAAGGGAATCCGAACTCACAAAATAGTCGTATTTTCTACTTAAAGTGCCAATAATGGTCAAAATATTTGACTAAACACCAGCCGGAATAAGCATGGCTATAAGAGTCTATACAAAATGGCATCGCTGGATTTGAATCTGGCCCTTTTATGGTCAGATTTATTCCCCAATGCACAAAAGGACTTTGTTATAGTTCAACATCGTTAGAGTTAAATTTGACCCCTGTAATGGTCAGATTTTCTCTAAAAGATGCGTAGCACACCTATTATTAAGGTAGCTAGGAATTGCAAACCAAAAGCTGCAAATACACAGTGCGAAGAATCCAGATGTGGAGCGACTAGTTAGGATTTTCATTTTAGTTCTTCCCTTGATATTCATAAAAATGTACTTTTTTTTGTACAGAAGCTGTATTTTGAAAATTGTAATTTCTTTATTTATGCATTTTGGAATCTTCTAACTTAAAGACTGGACTGTATATTCATTTTCAGCTTTTTTCGATTTATAGTGTTCAAGATGAAGGGACATTTCGAATTTATAATTTTTCTTTCTTTGTTCTAAGAAATAGTACGATAATAGTAATTGCTTAATCGAAAAAGGGAGTGTGTATTAGTCCGTATGAGATCTTTATAAACACTTACTGGATTTTGGAAAAATAGTCATTTTACATTTAGTTGTTTTTTTTAATACAAATGGGAATTAGACAATTGTTTTCAGTTCACTTTGCATCTTGTAAATTTTCCAAAATAGATTAATGAACATTTTTCTTCTTGAAAATACGTATAAATCTTGATTTTAGAGACTAGTGTTTAGGCTATCTAAAAATGGACAAAACTTACTAGGTTTGGACTAGTGAAGCTGCTTGTGCTACGCTCTTCTTTTAAAACTGCAAAGTTCCCAAAAAAAAAAATAGTTCCAGCTCACAAATTCAAAGCAAAATCAGTGAATAAGGTGCTTGTATGCTTGTAGGTGTATGTATGGATTGATGTGCATTTTGATTACCATGTGGTCTATCATTCATCAAACTAGAAAGTGAAGACCTTTAAGATTTAATTAAGAATTGAATTTCCTAGCTAGTAGTCTTCTTAGAAAAATAGCCAAACTAGGATGGCCTAAAGTGATTAACTGGGGCTAAATGTGGCCATAGCCCAAAATATGTTGTCTTTTAGGCTAATGAAATTCACTCTTAGGCAACTCCTTAGAAAGACACTTTTAGTTTGAAATTAGGCAAAGAATCAAATATTATCTCAGAACTATCATAACCTACACTCGGGAGTAGCAACTCGTGCCCCTGACCCTCAACTCCAAACAATAAATAAAAACGCACAAAGCAATCATGGGTGCATTTCATGTAACGTGGTTACGACGTGTTCAAAAAACAAAAAAACAAGTGTATGCCATCGTGAGTTGTTCTAAGATAAATCTATAAACATCCTAAAAGCTAAAATGCTCCTTTGGATAGAAAACATAAAGAATAATTGAGCATCGCCTCAAATAGGCATTCTAAAACCGTCACGACCATAGTCTTGACTACGTAATCTACAGTCGCGTGTGACAACTCATGTCCCCGACTTCAACTTAAAACTATATTAAAATCACGTGTTGTAATTTGTGGGTGCATTTCATGTGGCGCAATTATAACATGTCTAAAAGCAGACGAGTGCACGTTATCGTGACTCATTTTCAAGATAAATCCATAAATGTCAAAAGTGGCTAAAAGTGTAAAAAGGCCACAATAGGCAAAAATACAGAAATAATCACACAATTTAGGAAAAATAATAATAGTTAAGCGACCGTGCTAGAACCACGGAACTCGGGAATGCCTAACACCTTCTCCCGGGTTAACAGAATTCCTTACTCGGATTTCTGGTCGCAGACAAATCAAAACAGAGTCAAACTTTCTCGATTTGGGATTTAAAATAAACCGGTGACTTGGGACACCATAAATTATCCTAAGTGGCGACTCTGAAACTAATAAGAAATCCCAAATCCGAACAATGTCACTTAAAGTGGAAAATCTCCTTTATTACCCTTCATCAATACGGGGTAGATCAAAAGGAGGTGTGACACTCATAAACAGCTTCATGCGAATCTTCTCGTCTTTTCCCACTCCCACCAATTTATCATAGTAAGTTCTCATATTAACCCTCGGATCACCTGTACCGTCGAACATCTCGAACTTAGGAGGTTTGTAGCCCTAGGTAGTTCGACATTGGGCTGTATGCAGAGATCTTCATAGTTCAGCCCCTCAACTCCCTTGCTCTTCTCAACACCTTGAACTCGGCTAGTCAGCTTCTTAAGTTCTTCAGCCAAATTATTGATAAGAAAATCCTTCTCACTGGATTCAGGTGTGTATGAAATGGGTTGGGTGGAGTGTGGCAGAGTCTCCACGTAGATGGGGTTGTTGTGGTGGCCTGGTGCCTGGGTGTAAAGGTGGTCGTTTGTGGAGTTTTGGGGTTCGGGAACGGGTAGTGGAGTATTTCTTGGAGTGTGGCAAGCATTGTATTGTGGTGGAAGAGTTTGATTCATTGGGGGAGTGGTGGGATGATGGGTTGTGGGATGATTTTGTTTGTTTTAGGTATTTTGAGGAGGTATGGGATTTTGGGTGTTGGGATGGATGACATTTGGGGCACTGAGTGTGAAGGATAAGTTTGCCAAATTCCGGACCTGTTCCAATTCTCCTTGGAGCTTCAACAACCTCTGCTCGAGGTGTGACATAGCCTCATTCAGAACCTGAATACCTTGACTGTCATCAACCTCTATTCGTTCAACTGTATTCTCTTTCCTGATATTGCTCAAATCTTCCATTTTTCCTTTGCCTTTGCTTTTACCTTTGAGAGGACTAGGAGGAGGAAAAGGTGGAGGGCCCCTGGATCTTGTGTAGTATGATGATGATGCCAGAGTGCACGAACCAACCTTTGGGGATGGAAATAATAAAAGGAAAGAAAAAAAACAAAAACAAAAGGTAGTCAAGTCGGTGAGGATTATGAAAAATTATTACGGTATTTAAACACATAGTGCGGGAATATAAAGCATGTTCTAACTTAGGAGCCTCGTTGTGCCCGAGGTAGCCCTAGCGACAAGTTAATTTGGAGAACTTGGATGTGAATGCCTAATTTCATTAATGTAAAAATAGACGAACCCAAAATGACACTAAAATAATAAGCAAGAAACAAAGTCACTAATGGCCATTGGCCTTATTACATTGATAAAACGAAACAGGAAATCCTATTCTACTTAGTCCCAGAAGAACCTTCCCCAGATTCGGCATCTAGATTCCATCGAACAGATTCCCCAGCTCGCGCAATCCTAGCAGCATGTATGCTCTAGCCAGATGCCCACCTTCATTCCCCTCAGCTTTCTGACAGTATTCAACTCTCTTGATGATCTTACCTTCCAGCTCGACTATGCCTCGCTCCAAGTATTCCAACTTCTTATTGGAGCGGATGACCATGTCTTTCCATTCTTCAATCAATCTCTTATTGGTTTCATGTATCTCACGGTGCTCACTTTCACACTCATGAACCCTTTTGCGCAGCCTATTGTACTTGACCTGAGCTTCGGCACTCTTATCTATGATTCTGTGACCTCGGTCGGTTCCTGGCCTGATTAACCCATCCAAGTCATCTTCTAACCATCCCGAGTAGAAAGGTTCTTAGCCTGTGTGATACCTGTCTGGTTCAATTGTGTTCTTTTCCATTATGATCTTGCAATGCCACATATGTTGGGCTTGGCACTTGTAGGGTATATCATCATCTTGGAAGTCAGCTCGGAAATGGCTCATCTTGTCGACCCTTGGTACAATTTGCTTTCTGCCTGCTTTTCTCATAACCCGAAGAGGAACGTAAGGATATATTCCTCTCAGCCCAATTAGCACCAAGTGTGGTGCATCCTTAGACCTGGCGATGAATTCGCCCGTTGGAAACCACTCGAACATCCACTATACCTGCTCCTCAGTTAGGTTGTCAAAGAACTCTACCCATTCCTTGGCAGTCTCTGGCTGAGCAAACCTATCGGGAATGTATGTCATTCGCTTAGGGTGATAGAAGGCAATGTGATCGTTCCATGCCCTTCGCAAAAATTCTTGCTGGTACTGACCCTTTCGGAGATGTTCTAAGAGCCACAGTTGTAGTAACAGATTGCAACCTTCGAAGTGTTTAGCTCCTCTTTGACAGCGTTCTAAGGCTTGATAAATGTCTGCTATGATCATCGGGACAATGCTGAAAATTTGCCCGTCAATTCCCTCCATCAAAGTCTTGGTTACCATAGCTAATCTAGTGTGAATCCTTTCCTTCTTTGTTGGAAACACGATTAACCCCAGGAAGCAAGCAATGAAGACAAATACCCTACGGTGAATATGTCCCAAACATGTAATGGCAAATTCGTCATGGTAGGTACGGTATGATTTGTTGTGGCCGTACCTCTCATATAAGTACTCAAAAGGGATGTATGACTTCTTCAGACATTCTAACTCAACATTCTTCTTTAGACCCATCATTTTCAAAAAACCCTTGCCTGTGCGGTTCTTAGGCACCAATAGTCCAGGGGTTTCCCAGACTAACCCAGTTAGTCCTCCAATTTCCTCTAGCAACGGTGTCATCTCAATGTCCCCAAAACGAAAGACAACTCTTTCGCTATCCCAGAATAAGGTGGAAGCCTTGATCAACATGTTGTTGGGTTGGATGTCTAGGAGAGACGGTAAGTTACCCAAGTATTTCTTGACATGTTTTTTATCACTAGAGTGAAGATCCTCCCACCAGTTCAAGAGCTTTGGGTGGATATTGCTGACCATGCCGAATCTAGGGACCTCGTGCCTCATATTTCTGCAAGACAAACATAGTTAGGACCTTACCCCCACCAGGTTCGACTATTTATATATTAAGATTAGCATACAAGAATGTAGTTATCCAAATAAATGCACAGAACGTGATGATGCCCGTTGGGATCAATAAATCTCGGTGGACTTTGGACAAGGTTGTCTTAAAGGGTTATTGTGCGGACAACACATTAACCCGGCTAAGTTTGACCATGATGCATGTACAATATAACAGAGCAAAGTTTCTATGGGGTTTTATACTGGTACCCTTGAGAGGACAACTCAAGGGAGAAGGCACGGAACCGTCGACTGCACCGCTGATCGACTAGTTTTACCGCAAGTAAGCCTTTTCGAATTTAGGGGTGATATAAAATAGGAAGGGCGCAACCACTCATCAAGCATTGCTATAGGATTTGTTTTGGCACGAGTGGAGTATGATGTTTAGCATGATTATGCAATAAGCAGTAAAGACATGTAGTCATGTATTTGCACGTTGTGAAAGCGATAAATACAATAGTTGCAATTGAAAGCGATTACAAAGGAAAACAAGGAAACATCTTAGTTTGCTTTTCAGAAAGGTCAAATTCTTGAAAGAAATAAATAGTTAATTGTACATAAAAGGAGAAAGGGAAGAGGTTCAAATTCACAAAATAGTTTGAAATGGTAAAAGCCTAGAATCTCCCCAGCAGAGTCACCATGCTGTCGCGCCCCCTTTTTAACTCCTCCTTTCAGGTCGGTCAGGGTTCTTGACCTTATTGGGAAAACTCGTTTCCTTTTGGGAAAGGGGTATGCAAGGAATCAGAGAGTCGCCACCTAACGGATTAAGGTGCGTTAGGGCACCTACTAAGGGTCATTTACAAACATAAATTTGGATAACCAGAGATAGGGTAAGGGCTTGAAATTACTCCAAGGAGAAGGTGTTAGGCACCCCTCTGAGTCCACAACTGTGGTTCCCGGCCAAACAACTTTGTGAATTTAGGTAAGTAGAAAATAAGTAGTTAAAGCTTAAGCAAGTAAAGGGTTTTGAAGAGATTTGTAGTCCAAGCACACATGTGTAATAAAGATTTTGAAAAGATTAAAGTCTAAGTATGTATATAAGGTTTTTTGGAAAGGTTTACATTCTAAGCACATATATGAAGGATAGAGGAGTCCTAGGTTATTTATCTAATAGGATCACGTCGGTACAATGCCCGGTAATCACTCCTCAGAAAAGGGGCTACACGTGGCATTAGCGCACCGATCATCATATACATATCTACCCTTTCCCACCCCTTAGCGGTTATTTAAGCAAATTTTAATTAACAACCTCTATTACGTGTTGTTACCTGTCCCTTCTTAATGGCCCTGGAGGAATTTAGGACCTCTACCTATAGGCAATTCTAAACAGACCCCTAAGGTTTAAAGGAGAAAATACTAAGGCGACAAGCAATGACACTTAGGACTGTAGCAAATACAGCAGGAAAGAGCAAATAAGGGGGCTAAAGTTTACCTCCACAGATAATGCACGTAAACAGCACGACCCAAACACAAATAAAGGTAATATTATTAAATAGGATCCTAAGTCATGATGTCTAGGTGAGTATCAGGACATAAGAGATATGCAAATTTATTTTTATAACTCAGAAACAAGGGCCTAACCATTTTGCCTACTGATTTTAAGTTTGTTAAGCATTAAGCAACTAACACAAAGAGGCAGTTTCCAGTTTTTAGCAGTTTAAGTCACCTAAGGCTTGCCTAGGCATGGGACAGTGTACAGTAGTTACCAGAATTATTAAGGAAAAAACCATTATAAGTTGTTTTACCTAAACAAGTTGCTCTAGGTGTTAAAGGATACAGAATTACTACCAGTTTGTTAAGGAACAGGGTGAGACTATTTTATATCTTTATTATGCATTGATAATTTAACTAAGTGTGATTGAGTGAGTATGTATGAAGTCCTGAAACATGATATCTAGTATGCACAGAATGCAGAGTGACTTGCATGCAAAATTCCTAGGCAGAGTTTTAGATACTCAGCATGATTGCAAAGTTTCCTAGAGCAGGATTTTTAAATGCATAGAAAGTTATAGCTTTATTAGACATGATTTGCATGAGTAGTAGTTTATATTAATGTTATCATTTATCCAAGGGACATGATATCTAAGTGATAGTGAGCATACCAAATGAGATGATGAAACAATATAAAAGACCTAAAGCATGGTATCTAATGTGCGTGTATAAGGCAGAGTGATTTATATGCAAAATTCCTAAAAGCAGGATTTCTAGATGCTCAACAGGTTACAACATTAGACATGGTCTCAAAATATGCATAAGTTACAGTTTGCGTCAATGTTGTCATTTATCCTAGAGACAGGATTAAATGATAAAACAGTAGTGCAAGAAATGAAATGCTGAAAACAGTATACATAGAACCTAGGGGGCATGGAATCTAATGCATGATATTCTTTGCACATATGAGTCCTAAACATGAAATCTGTTGCGCACAAAAGAAATGTAAACCTAAGAGCATGGTTTCTACCCTTTGATGTAACATGCATAGCTACCCTTTACCTTTTTCACTATCCATCCCCAATATTCGTTTACAATAAATTATTACAACCCATTATTGAATGAATTACATAAATAGATAAGAAAATAAGAAGCTATACTATAGGGAGCCTACCAATAGGCCCAAATTTCCATAGTTCCAATGCCAAGTGGTATTTCACAACCTTTCACATAATCCGGGTGTATTAGAGTTCTCTAAGGACCTCAAGGGATCCCGAGCAGTGCTCACACCCAGATTTCATAACCATGGTTGAGTAAGTGCATGTGTGGAAGAGCCAGCTCTAATGTATCAGAGTTCAGAGGGATCTCATAGGGATCCCAAAGCAGTCACACATTAGAGGGGCAGAACTTAGATGTCTAAGAGTAGAGTGAGAGTGCTTGACATAGTTTTGAAAAAGATTTGAGTAGGAAAATAGTTTAAACAAGAAAGATTGGTTTGAAATGAGTTTGGCAAAAACAATAGAGAAACAGTTTGAAAAGGGTAATCAGAATAAACAGCATACCAATCTCAGGACCAGAACAGGTTCAGTAGGACACATAGAACAAAGAACTGAGACAAGTTCAGAAACCACAAAAAGGGTGATAAGGAATTGGGGACAAGTATAGAGCATATAAGGGTAAGCACATAGTAGGCAGAGTCACACATAGGTTCAGAATTAAAGAAATTCTAAGGGGTTTCAGGGATTAAGGTAGCATACATTTCAAACTTACACAGGAAAGCTTAGGCTAGTAATCAGAGAAGCATAATTAAAGTAGAATCTAAAAGGGATACAAACATGCTAAGTCTAAGGGAGGGGATACACAACATGCAAAGGGAATAACAATGCAACCAAGTTAAGTACAAACTTCACAGCAGGACCACAAATAAAAATATACTACAAATAGGATGAATTGAAATAATAAAACATATTGTTTTTGAGACCCAAACTGAAATTAGGACATACCAGTATAGAAGAGAGCACACACAGAATGAAGAACCAAAAAGTATAGTAGCCAAAGACAAGAGAGAGAAGAAGAGAACTTTGTGTAAAAGAGAGTTTTTGAACAATATGTTCGTGTGTGCTAATGAAAGAGCCATGCACTTATAGTTCGAAAATAGGTATCCAAATAAGGTAAAAATGATATTTCAGCAGTAATTGTAGAAATATGTGTCAATTAGAATCGAATTAGTATAAGGACTTCCTTTAATTAAGGAGTTAAAATTCAAACGGTAACAAGCAGTGATAAATAAGGAATGAAATCACATAAGGAAAGAAGCATAAGTATAATACAAGTATATCACATGTAAATGAGACTAGATTCAAAATATTCTGATTAAGGAGAGTGTCTAAGAATCAACTTGAAATAATTAATCACAAAATAAGCCAAGAGGATATTTAGAGGTTGAAATCAGTAGAGTGTACCAATCACAAGGGAATCAGGGATTCCATTAAAAGATAACACTGACCAAAAGAAAATATCACAACTGAATGAAGCAGTCATAACATAAACAAGGATAGTGAAAAAGAATTCGAATTAAGAGAAGGTACTAATGAGAGGGAATAACACAAATTGTTGCAGACAAACGAGGCAAATCACAGTGTAGGGTAAAATCAACAACCTAATTATCATGGCAGAGTAAAAAAATCACTTAGAACAGGAGATTCAACTAGAACACAGTACGAATCAACAGAGTAAACATGATATAGGCAGAAGAAGTGAAGAGTCAGAAACCCTAATAGGCAAAAATAGGTTAAAAACCACAAAACCACAGAGTTTTCATGAGAAAACATACAGATTGGTAGGTTAATCAAACATATAACCAAAGACATACTTAGAATCTAGGATTAAAACCTCGAACTTAGGGTTTTAATGAAAATAGGTCAAACAAAGGGGAAAATCTCAAATAAACGATTAAACATAATGAAGATCATAGGATAATACTACAAAATCAGAAAGAAAATCATTTTGAAAATGGGTTTAAGAACCCTAGTTTTGAAGATGAAGAGTCGTTCTAAGAAAATCGAAAAACTTTTAAGGAAAACAACATAATAACTCATAATACGCTCGGATCCATTACAGATCTAAGAAAATCAAGGGCTAGTAGATAGGTTTTCATGGAGATGACCCAAAGAGAAGGAGAAACGTCTTACAAACCACTGGTTCTAGCCGAAAATGGTAGAATCTTACTCGGACGGCCATGAATGGACGGAGAATGGAATGAAGAACCCTTGGTAGGTGAGTGAACTGCATTCCGGTTCCCTTGAAGGCCTCAAGGTAGCAATACCCGTCGTAGGAAGAGAGTCATGAAGCTAGGAGGGTGGTGAGACCACCATAGTTTCTGGTAAGGCGATGGCAAGTGAGCGCTTAGGTTAGCAGAGAGAGTTTAGATAGATGAGATATGTAACGGCGAAGGAGATCGAGAGAAATGAGATGGGAAGGGGGAGGTAATTAGGTTAAATTAGGAAAGGGGGAACCTGGACTGTTGATCAATTTTGATCCACGGCCAGGATTAAACACAGATTGGGTCGGGTAGGATTTAGGTATTGGGATTGGGGTCTTTGGGCCATTTTAATTGGGTTGGGGTCTTGGCTAATTTAGGCTATAATTGAAATACAAGTAGCCAGTTGTTAAATACCCAATGAGATTAAATAAAACAATTTATAAAATAGCTAATGATTGTTCAAAATTGTATGCATAGAAAATAGTTAAAAATTATTACTCAGTATTTAAAATGCAAATGATTAGTTTATGGTTAAAAATGGTATAAAATCATATGATTGGGCTACAATTGCAAAGTTATTGCAATTATAGCCAAAAGGTGCCAATTTGGCTAGTTGTGAAATAATTTGGCCTTAATAAGACCATAAATAATTAATGAAACCAAGAAATGCTTTGGAAATCATTTGTAATGCAATTTGCAATTATTAATTGGAAATAAAATGTGGGGTAAATTAATAAATATATTGGAAAATTATGGAAAAATATGGATTGCCATTGATACATAATTTTGAAGCTATATATGCAATTTTAAAATATTTTGAGAAAGAATTGGGTATCAACAGATGCTTTGTTTAATGGCAGGGAGCCACCTAGTTCTATCCTTGGCTTTCCCGAGTTGATCCCCAGGACAGGAGGAATTACTAATGTTCTGATTTCGGCACCCAATCCGTTCATACCATTCAGATTCCCCACTATGACAACAAATTTTACCGGAATGCCTTCTGAGGTTCGCCCCCAGGCACCATCTTCTCGAAGGCCATCTGTTGTGTTCACTGCACCACCAGCTGCCGGTATGGCACAACCAACATTGCCTCGGAAAAGTTTTGAGCCATCGACCTTCACTTTTCAAGCTCCCCAGTTCCAATTGGATACTACCCGGGTCACCCCAAACGCTTATCCTCAGCATCCGCAATCTGAATCTCCTATGGAATAGGAGATAATCTTGAGAAATCCCGAACAAGAGGAAATCACATGGAAAATGAGAAGCCTCGAGCAAAGCTTGAAAAATATACAGGTCCTGAGTGGCCAAAAGAGCGTGTCTTACGTTGATCTGTGCATGTTCCCTCATGTGCACCTAACTGTGGGCTTCAAGACACCAAAGTTTGAAAAATATGATGGGCATGGAGACCCGATTGCCCACTTGAAATGATACTGCAATCAGCTGAGAGGAGCAGGGGGAAAGAAGAGTTATTGATGGCATACTTTGGATAAAGACTCACTGGAATTGCCTCTGAATGGTACATAGATCAAGATATTTCCCATTGGCACATATGGGATGATTTAGCCCGGGATTTCGTGAGACAGTTCTAATACAATATGGACATAGCTCTGGACAGAAATTATCTATCAAACCTTAAAAAGAAAGTCTCTGAAAGCTTCCGAGAATATGCCATCAAATGGCGTGAACAGGCATCCAGAGTGAAACCCCTTATGGATGAGACCGAAATGTTCAGTGTTTTCTTGCAGGCCCAAGAGGCCAATTATTTTCAAAATATGATGTTTGCAATTGGCAAAACATTCGCGGAGGCCATAATGATTGGTGAAATGGTAGAAAATGGCTTAAAAACAGGCCGTATTTTGAGTCAATCAGCTCTAAGAGCCTCCTCCCAAGCCATTCAGAGCGGCTCGGGAGGCTTAGCAAGCAGGAAAAAGAAAGAAGAGGGAGCCATGTTGGCTTCGAGCTTAAGAGTCCTCGAAGGTTCCAGGATTATTCAGGCCCATCTCCCAGAGCCCCGCACCATTATTATCCTCATCAAGACGTAGCATATGCTATATCTCCCCATCCCTATGCAGTTATGAATGCACAGTTGTACACCCGGCCACAACAACAATACAATCAGAACAAAGCTCCACCTCCCAGAAATAACCCTCCTCACCAAGCCCCATATAATCCACTTCCTCCCCAGAATAACTACCAATATAACAATCGCCCCCGTGAACCACCCAGAAAAAGTAACTTCACACCTATTGGTGAGTCGTATTCCAGCCTCTTCCCCAAATTGGTTCAAATGGTCCTTTTGCAGGTTGTACCTCCAAATAGGCAGAATCCAGAATCTCCATCGTATAGGTTGGGTACCAGGTGCGCCTATCATTCCGGGGTAGAAGGGCATGACACCGAGGACTGCTGGACCCTTAAAAGAGTAGTTGAAAACCTGATTGAACAGAAGAAGGTACTGCTAAGGGATAAAGAAGTTCCTAACGTAACCAACAACTTGTTATCGGTTCACAACAACGGGCCAGTCATCGGGATGATTTGTGGAAAAAAAAAGTTTGACCCTGCATTGAAAGCCATTATTACCATTGTTGATTTGCATGAGGTTAAGCTCTACCTCCATCTGCATAAGGCTACCTTTCTGTCTTTTGAGACTAATCTCTGTCTCCATCTGCATTTGCATGAGGTTAAGCTCTACCTTCATCTGCATAAGGCTACATTTCTGCCTTCCGAGACTAATCTCTATCTCCATCTACATTTGCATGAGGTTAAGCTCTACCTCCATCTGCATAAGGCTACCTTTCTGTCTTTTGAGACTAATCTCTGTCTCCATCTGCATTTGCATGAGGTTAAGCTCTACCTCCATCTGCATAAGGCTACCTTTCTGCCTTCCGAGACTAAACGTTGTCTTTATCTGCATTCGCATCTTGCAAAAGGCTACCTTTCTGCCTTCCGAGACTAAATGTTGTCTCCATCAGCATTGCATAAGGCTGCCATTCTGCCTTCTAACCTGCATAAGGCTACCTTTCTGCCTTCCGAGGTTAAGCTCTACCTCCACCTCCACCTGCATTTGCATAAGGCTACCATTCCGCCTTCCGAGGCTAAGCTCTGCGTCCAATTTAATTTTCAAGAATGACTGCTGTATCAAGCATTATTTATTTTGCTTTCCTTCGGGCTAAGTTCTACCCCTTTAATTCGCAAGACTAAGCTCTGTCTCGTTAGCATCATACTATTGCATCTTCATGGGCTGAAATATTGCCAACCTATCCAAAGGCGTCATCGTTCGGAGGCACCATCTTCATAGCCCGAGAACACCATGTCATGGCCAGAGGATCTCTTTTTATCATTTTGCATATCATTATTTAAGGGCATCATGGTTCGGAGGCACCATCCTCATGGCCCGAGAACATCATTTTCATGGCCTGCGAATCCTGCATCAAGCAATTCATGGCCCAGGACGTCATGGTCTGAGGACGTCATCCTTAAATGTCCGAAGACATCATTCATGGTCCGACGGGAATTTGCATCATGTTTAAATTACGCACAACATATGCTTGTATTGTTCATTTGCAGGTAATCCGGCAAGCAACAGCCATCCTGGCAGGAGCGGTCACGCTCCAGTTCTCCCAAACTACCCTGTAAGCCATCTGTTCACCTAACCCTGTACGTCCGTTCTTGTGCAACTTCATCGGTATACTTCGCTGACGACCCCTGAACTACATACGACCTGATTCCTGTAGAACCAGGGATATGTAGGCAACTCAAAAACTAGGGTGCGGCCTAAATCTCTTCAAACAATTTTGCTCGGTCAAAATTGGCCATCATATCTTTACCCGACAACTCTTTCATCCTTCCCGGGTAAAGAGGGAAAGCTGTTGATACCCAATTTTCCATCAAAAAAATTTTAAATTTGCATATATACTTTCAAAATCACTTTTTACAATAACTAGTATTTTTCCATGATTTTCCATATTTTTATTAATTTTCTTTCCCAATTTATTCAGTACTTTATGTTTAATAATTATTCATAAATTATGTTATAAATAATTTCAAAATATTTCCTAACTCGGTATATCATTTTCTAATCCTATCAGGATGTAATCATTTCATAAATTAGCCAATCCGGCATTATTTAATTATAATTACAGCAATTTTACAATTATAGCCTAATTATACGTTTTATACCATTTAAATCAATAACTTGTCACTTTATATTTTTTTTAATATTAATCAATTACCTTAATTTCAGTTATTTAGCATTAATTTCATTTTTATAATTACTAGCTATTTTTATTAATTATTTATCTATTTTAATGGGTATTTAACTAATAGCCATTTTTAATTTTCAATTATAGCCTAAATTAAACCCAAACCCACCTGATTAAACTGGCCCAATACCCCAATTGAACGACCCAATTACCCCAGCCCCAATACCCCAATTGAACGACCCAATTACCCCAGCCCCAATACCCTGATCTGCCCGACCCAATACATCATTTAATCCTGGTCGTTGATCAATTTTGATCAACAGTCCGGATTTCCCCTTTCCTAAATTANCCAGGCCCAGTACCCTGATCCGCCTGACCCAATACAGGATTTATTCCTGGCCGTTGATCAATTTTGATCAACGGTCCGGATTGACCCTTTCCTAAATTAGACCTAAGACTCCCCCCCCCCCCCTTCCCCTTATTTCACTCCTCTCACACTATTTCTCTATCTCTCTAGTACTCTCTAGAGACTCCCAGTCTCCTCTTCTCCGATGAAGTTTGTTCGTCTCCTCCAGCCATTTCCCTCGCCGGAAACCATGGCCTCTCATCATCTCTTGGCTACTGCTTCACCCCGCGCCGGTCTAATGACACCATGAGGCCCTCAGATGAACCTGGAGCGGTTCAACTCCTCCCATGGTCCCTCATGCCATCTCCGGCCACCTCCGGCCGTCTGAGTAAGATCTATGATCCCTCCGGCTAAAGGCCGGTGAAACTTCAAGGTTTTTCATTCTTTCTCTGAGTTCTCTAAAACCCTAAAACTCACAATTTTTTGATTTTCTTTCATATCTATGATAGATCTATGTACACTTTAAGTTGTTTCGTTGTTTTCTCAAAGGTTCTCTGATTTTTCTAAAACGACTCTTCGTTTTTCAACTAGGGTTTCGTAACCCCATTCTTGAATGACTTTTCCTATGGTTTTTAGCATCTTCCAAGATTCTCTACTATGTTTTAGTAATTTGTTTAAGTTTATCTCTATCTAACTCGTCGTGATGAAAACCCTAATTGTAGACCTAAACCCTGAAACTACTGATTTGCTTATGTGTTTGCATATCTATTTATGTTTCAAGAGTCATGTGCCTCATTTATCTTTAACCTATGTTATTCGTCTTTGATTTTTCTCTTGCTTTCCTGTTTATCTCATTGTTCCTTAATTTCATGTGTTAGGTATTCTGATTTCTTGCCTAGCATCTGTATTAATTCGTGTTAATTCCCTTCAATTGATATTATGCTTGTTCGAATCCTTGATTCTCCGCAATTTGTTACTTAATTATTTCTTAACCTATTTTATAATGTGTTTATTCCATTCACACACTGGAATCTCCATTCACTAGTGTTATTTGAATCTCTATTCACTAGTGTTGTTTGAATCCCTGACTCACTATGATTCGAAAGTCTTGCTGATTTCCTATGAGATACTCCCACTGATTTCCAACCTCTAGTATATTTCTTACCTTGATTCGTTTACTGTTAATTGATATTACTTCCTTAATTAATATTTTCTGAACCTAATCTCAATTATCTACTTAATTTGGTTTGGAATTGTTTCTCTATGTGTCATGTGCATAATAATTTTCCTTAATTGTGTTCACCTACTAGCCGTTTGAGTTCAACCTTCAATTCAGAACCCTAATTGCATGGTATACTTACACTATTTTACATTCTTCTAAACTATATATGGTCTTTCCTTATTTGTTACTCACCGTTTGAATAGTTCCCTTAATTAAGGGAATACTGGTACTGATTTTTACAGCTAATTGATTCTCTGAGTCCCATAATTACTGGGCAGTCTGAGTTTTACCTTATTTTTGTCACCTAAGTCCAAACTATATATACTCTATCCATGCATTGACACAACACACACAGACAAACTAATTTGTGCACCCTCTCTCACAATTAAACTTGCTCTCTCTCTATTCTCTCTTCTGTGCTAGTCACTACTGATCTGAGTTAGCCGGCTGCAAGCCAAGGCTAACTATTGTCCATCTCTTACATTCCTGTTATTGTTCTCTACACTCTACTGGTATGTCCTAATTTATATTTTAGTCTTCAAACCAACATGTTTACATTGTTGTTACAATTCTTGATGATTCTCATCTGTTTTCTACCTATTGTTCGGATTCCAACACGTAACTAGGATTGCATGTTCTGCCTAGTATATGCAGTTTCCTTTGTTTGATAGCCTGCCTTTATGTATTCAAAGTCTGTCTTCATGGAACCTTTTTGCTTATGTTTGGTATATTAGTTTTGGTAGACCTTACTGTATTTGATCCTGTCTTGGTTACTTCTATGCTTTACTATGTCCCCAATCCCCTGAATCCCTATGAAATTCGGACTATGTTCTACCTATTACATGTTTTTCATCATGTGACCTATGTGTTCCCAACCCCTGCTACCCCTGTGTGAAAGCCCGATTGCTGAACCTGACTTGGTTCTTTGTGTGGTACTAAACATGTTTTGGGTTTGGTCTTTGTTTGTTGGTTACCCTGCTCTTCTCAATCTGTTTTATATATATATAAAAACTACTTTCTCCTAGTTTTACAAGAATGTTTCAAGTAATTTCTTTTCCAAAACTGTTCCTGCTTGCTCTTTTTTCCCAAAACTGTTCCAAACTATTTTAAAACTATTCTCTCATACTCCTCAAGCTATGAGCACTTCCACTATACTCTTAGACACTAGGTTCTGCCCTTTTTGTGTGAGCATTGCTTAGGGACCCTTGAGCTCCCTCTGAACTTAGAGTAACCATGTCTGGGAATCAAGTATGCCATGCATTTAGATACCATGTCACTTAGGTTCATACATCTTCTTTTCTTTCAGCATATCATCACTCATTGCCTTCACTTAGAAAATCTTGTTCATAGGATCAATAATAACAACGAAAAAACTGCTACCATGTGATTTTGTCCATGTGTTCTGGAAGGTAATCTAAAAAAGGGGCATGCCTTAGAATAATTATGTTAACAGATCTGAATCATGCTTTTCCACGCTATACACGTAGAGATCCTGTTCTAGGTAAACAACGATTAAAATATGTCACATGTGTTGTTCCTGAAGTTATGCATAATGCTGTGATTCTGTATTCATTTAGAAACTCATGTTTAAGTCATCATGCTGCATTAGACATCATGCAATAGTATCATACTCGCTTACTTATTTTAAACACATGTCTGAAACAGTCCCATGTTCTAAATAAACTGTCAATCGGTCCTTTGTACACACTTAGAATCACATGCTAATAGGATTGACAATCTGGAACCCTTAACAAACTTGTACAACTGCTGCATGTTATTTTACATATAGGCAAGCCTTAGGTAATCAATTACAAGAAATAAAACCAGGTATGTCTTTGTGATCATGTTTAACTACCAACATGCTAAAATCAGTAGGCAAACCTGACTAGGACTTCCTCTCTGAGTTATGTGACCAATCTGATCCTGTAATGGCATTAGATATCATGTTTAGGAACTGAATCTGGACCCAACTTTGTGTATGATTCATTCTATGTATGTGCAATATATATACTTGAGCCTTCTTAATTGCTTTCAATGTTCTTCCCTTATGTGATGTCCTACCTATTTTGTTATTTGTCGCCTTCGCATTTTTACCTTTGAAACCTGAGGGTGTACCTAGAAACCTCCCTTTTAGGATAGTAGTCCTAACTTCCTCCAGGACTAATAGGAAAAGGGTCGGGTAGCAGCATGCAATAGAGTTCGTGACCAATACGCGCTTTAATTACCTCTACGGGGTGGGAAAGGGTAGAATATGGATATGATGACCGATGCGTTAATACCACGTGTAGCTCCTCTTTGAGGAGTGTCATACCGGGTATTGCATTGATGTGATCCATATTATCTCAAACCTAGGATATCCTTTACTTTACATGCTTAGACTGTAACTCCTTTCAAAACTTAACTCTTCTCTAATTATTTTCAAATATTTCGTATGCTTAAGACTTGAATCCCCTCTTATCTGAGCCTTTATTTGTTTGTTTGCTAAGTTGCACAAATTCACAAAGCTATTTGGCCGGGAACCACACTTGGGGATCCTGAGGGGCCCCTAACACCTTCCCCTTAGGATAATTTCAAGCCCTTACCCTATCTCTGGTTAACAACGTAGTTGTAAATGAACCCGTTAGGTGCCCTAACGCACCTTTAAAATCGTTAGGTGACGACTCTCAAAAAATGCAAACCCTCTTTCCGAAAGGAAAGAGTTGTCTCAACCAAAATGTCCTGAACCCGATCTCCGCAAGGAAAAAGGGGGCGCGACAGGGCAGAGACTCGAATCGGTTCCAAACCTCGGCTTAATCACGCAACTCCAATCTTCGAACAAAAATCCGAGATTCAAACCAACTCCATATTTGAAAAGTGAAAAATCCAAATACAAAAATGAAAGACGACTGAAATGTTTTTTTTTGTGTGCGTTTTTCCTAATTCTTTTCCCTCACTGTTCCGTCATCTTTCCATTTTTCTATCTATGTGTGTGTGTGCTTGAGGGAGGTGAGATGAGGCAGTTTTCTAGCAATTTTTGGAGGAATTCCAGCGGCTGTTCGCTTCTTAGAGAGGTGGGGGCTGGTTGGGCGCAGTGGCTGTAGAGGGATTTGGGGTGGTGACTGGCTATGGAAGATTTGGGTTCCCGTGTGTGTGTTTCTAAGGTTGAGGGAGAAAGTGGAGGCAGGCGGAGATGGCGGCGGCTGTCCGGTGGCGGCGACAAGGAGAGGAGTTGGTGGAGTGAGATTTGGTGGTTAAAGAGAGGCCGCTGGAGGTCGCTGGTGGGGGTCTGTCAAGGGGAAGGGGCGGCAGATGGAATTGTCTTAGGTCATGGGTCCATTATCAAGGGTGTTAGGGTTCTTTTAGGTTATTGTGTGTTTGAGGTGCAAGGTCGATGGGGGATGGCGTGCGGCGGTTCTAGGGGTTGTAGCTGGCGGCTAGTGGTGTCCCTTTTTGGTGAAGATGAACAGTCCTCTCTCTAGGGTCTCTGCTGAAGGTCTTAGGGTGTATTAGTGTTAGGGTGTAACGGTTAATTAGGGTGTAA
The DNA here is from genome assembly GCA_005239495.1 of Nicotiana undulata. Classification (NCBI taxonomy): domain Eukaryota; kingdom Viridiplantae; phylum Streptophyta; class Magnoliopsida; order Solanales; family Solanaceae; genus Nicotiana; species Nicotiana undulata. The sequence goes on along the minus strand of ML274873.1, from coordinate 87,957 downwards.
GGGTTTGATGGGTTGTTTGAAATTGGGCCTTTGGTAGTTATTGGGCTCTAAAATTCTACAAATTCGGGACTAAGAAAAGGCTTAAAACTTAATTCAATTCTAAAGTAATATAAAATATTTATAAGAAAAATAAAAAAATGATTCTTAATTGAAAAAATAAAGTTGAAACTATTTTTGGTATTTTCAAGAGTTATACTAAAATAAAAATGGGTTAAAATAATATCTTTCTAAAAATACTTAATGCGTGGACTAGTTAGAGAAATATGGAACTATTTTTGTAATTTTCAATTTTTGTGCTTAAGATAAACTAAAAGAATCAAAACTAGTTAAAATAACGATATTAGACCTAAACTAAATATTAAAACGCTAAAATGTGTAAAATCTCTGGGAGGGTCAAAAATTACATGTCTATAGCTGCCCTTCTTTGACTGGAAACACGAAAAGTTTTCAGACAAAGAACGACTAGACAGGTTTTTTAACCCGACCCTTATTTAGTGAGACCAAAACTAAAAGAAAGGAGAATGTGACCGAGCCCTGGTATCTGAGCTGCCTACATATCCTTGTCTATAAATGAATCAGGTCACGTGTAGTTCAGAAATAGGAAGAGTGATGGAGTATACCGAGGTGGGGAGCCGATTGAGGTGCCGTTGTGTCGAGGTTACGGTCCGCGGCCTTGTTATTACATCAAAATAAAAAATAAAAAAGACTAACTAATCCTGTCAGCTATGAGTTACAAGATTCCTATCTAATGTCTTCTTAAGATTGATCTTGAGTCTTGAACGGTTCTTCATGTAGACTTTATATTTGAACCTTGATGCTTGCTAGCTGCAGGTGATGATTCATTCTTCCACGGCTTCTTCGGAGCACGACGGGACATACAAAGCTCGTGACTCAAGCATGTCTTGAGCAATCCATATCTTGTCTCCGCTTCTGCAATTTGGATGTTTTTTATTCTTCTTCTTTTTTTCTTCTTTTTTTTTGGATTGAGACTACTTTTGTTAGTCATCTCGGATTGGTGACTCGCATTCTTGCCACGAGCTTCTGCTACTTCTAACCTGAATTGAATTCTAAAATGACTTCCCTCATTCTACAGGTGGGCGCCTGCTACTGACTTGAACTTTGAAATAACTCTGAAATGAATACCCTTATTCTCCAGGTGGGTGCTTGCGATCAAAATAACAAAACAAACAAAAATATTTGCCCCAATTTGCACTCGGAAGATTTGTGAGTTGTTAGCAAAACTATAAACCACTTATGCTACTGAGATGCCATGATGAGAGTAAAACTAAAGACTCAACTGGTTTCAAATCCAGACTTCCCTATTTTCAATTATTATCCTAGGAGAAAATTCATCAGACTAGGTTTTCTTGTCTTAGGAAAAAATTCATCAGCCTAGGTTTTTTTTTTCTTTTTTTTTTTGGTATCTTAGGAGAAAGATTCATCCGACTAAGATTTGATCCTAGGAGAAAGTTCATCAGACTAAGTCTTGTATATTAGGAGAAAGATTCATCAGACTAAGATTTCAATCCTAAGAGAAAAATCATCAGACTAGGTATTTTTGTTTGGTATCTTAGGAGAAAGATTCATCAGACTAAGATTTTGATCCTAGGAGAAAATTCATCAAACTAGGTCTTTTTGTTTATTATCTTAGGAGAAACATCAGACTAAGATTTTGATCCTAGGAGAAAGTTCATCAGACTAGGTCTTCTATCTTAGGAGAAAGATTCATCAAACTAAGATTTCGATCCTAGGAGAAAATTCATCAAACTAGGACTTTTTTGTTATCTTAGGAGAAAGATTCATCACACTAAGATTTTGACCCTAGGACAAAGTTCATCAGACTATGTCCCTTTTATTTGTTATCTTAGGAGAAAGATTCATCGGACTAAGATTTGATCCTAGGAGAAAGTTCATCAGACTAGGTATTCTATCTTAGGAGAAAGATTCATCAGACTAAGATTTGATCCTAGGAGAAAGTTCATCAGACTAGGTCTTCTATCTTAGGAGAAAGATTCATCAGACTAAGATTTCGATCCTAGGAGAAAATTCATCAAACTAGGTCTTTTTGTTTGTTATCTTAGGAGAAACATCAGACTAAGATTTTGATCCTAGGAGAAAATTCATCAGACTAGGTCTTTTTTTTTTGTTATCTTAGGAGAAAGATTCAGTAGACTAAGATTTTGATCCTAGGAGAAAATTCATCCGACTAGGTCTTTTTTGTTATCTTAGGAGAAAGATTCATCAGACTAAGATTTTTATTGGGGAGAAAAATCCATCAGACTAGGACATTTTATCCTAGGAGGAAAAATGTGAAGAGCAATGGCAACATTTTATGCACAATAGCAAGACAGATAAAGGCAAAGATTTGAGAAACTTCCCTTTGTCGGCTTTCTCTTCTTCTTTTTGTTTTCTTTGTTTTTGAACCAACTTTCTTGCACTGCTTTGTTCCTATTTCAAACAAAGATATTTTTGTCAGTTTTAAAAGTGGTGGTTAGTTTGTGGCCTTGATTACGAGGGCGATTTCTCTAGCTCTTGTCACGATCAACTTGGACTTCAACTTGGAGGACAATTCTTGTTATCGGCCGACCGCTTTTCGGACAACCCTATCACAAGAAATATTCCCAATTTGTTCAAGTCCAAACCTTATACCCGATGCATTGCACTCGTATTCTAACATTCACCGAATCTTTGCATTTTGCATCAATCCCAAAGAACATCTATTATTACCAACTCAGTGCACACATTGTTCTCCTGTGTCTTATGCCAATTGATGTGCTTGCCAGACTCAGGTTTGTGTGATTAAAAAGCTGGTAGCAGATTTTGGAGTCATTTCTCACATGTTTCAACAAAGACAAACTCAAAAGGGACTCAAACAAAATAGGAGGAACAAAATAAAGAGAAAATAAGAAGAGATGGTATCTAACAAGAAAAATTTTACCCAGAAAAAGAACAAAGTAGAAACTAATCTGATTTGAAGGCCATCTCCACTGACCATGACATGAATTTTGGATTAAGCGGTTTGATCTGTCAAGTGAGTCTAATCTTCAACTCTTGTTATGCCTCTAAATGTGAAGGCTTCAGCTCTCCAATTGTCCTTTTTGATTCACAATCCTCAGTCGACTTGTAGTGCCCTGAAGGGTTTTCACCATCAATCCTCTCTCATTTTGCTCTTTTTCTCAACTCATTTTTGCCTTACGGTGCCCATGCGGGTTTTCATCGATAAGACTCTCTCATTTTATCATTTTCTCTATTTGTGCTGAGAACAAGGTATTACCCATGATGCAAGAAGATCATACTTTCACCACACTTGATTTAGCATCCTCAAAGATTGATCGGAAGGTCTTTCTTTAGACCGTAATGTAGGTTTTTGGACAGGATTGGAAAGAAAGGGTGGAATCAGATCTTTTGGCCAAAATTAAAACATCTGCCCCAGTTTCTTGGTCTGGGGAATTCTTTTTTGATTTTTTGATTTTTTTTTTGTCTTTTTGATTTTTTTGGATTTTTGTTTCAATGAGACCGAACCTTAGAGTGAGGCTGCATACGTATCCTTAAAAGAAATCAGGTCGAACTTAGTTCCAACCTGAAGTTGGTTTGTTTTGTTGTTTTTCTTTCTTTTCTCTCTCTTTTTTCTCTTTTTTTTCTCTTCTTTTTTTTCTTTTCTCTTTTTTCTTTCCTTTTCTTTTCTTTTTCTTTTTTCTTTTCTTTTTTTTTTCTTTTTCTTTTCTAGTTCCTAGCTCTACTTTTGATTCCAAAAGAGGGGTATGAAACAAAATAAATTAAGGCTCAAAAGGGGTAGCAAGAGATAAAAGTCTTTGGGTAGTAGAATAGAATGTCTTCGTCATACCAAACTTTAAAAATGCCAAGTAGGAGCGTGCAATTGAAGATAAGCAAAAAAATCATACATTGTATCTATTGATGGCATCAACACAAACAAAAAGTGTCAATGGGCAATACCTTTGTTCCAATGAATAACCCTTGCCATTTCGAAGCAGACTTGACTCAACCTCATCTCGATGTGGAAGCATGCATTTCAGCACTGACTGATCTACCTCAAACTACTTTAGAGGCATTCCCTTGTTGCATGCTTTCATCAACCTTTTGATTTCCAAGACTGACTGCCTCAATTTCACTCAATTCAAGCTTTAGGTTATCTCAGAATGCGTGAATCATTACGTGTTTCCGCAAATGCGTCTTTTTATCACATTCAAACTGTTTTGATTATTCCATGATTAGATTACCTTTCAAGATCTAGCTAAAAATTCTGTATGCATGGCATGTCACTAGAACTGTCCTGAAGAGAACTATATACAAGAAAAGAACTAAACCAAGACTGACTAGAACCAATAGAAAATAGGAGATTGCATTAGACAGACGGTGAAAAGGGTTTGAACAAAACAAGCAAAATACACATGGATTATAACCCTATAACAATCCTAGATAACACTAGACGAGTTACTACAACAAAACGAACTAGGCAAAATAAGAAGAGGAATGGTTTGAGTCACAAGACCATATCCAGATTATAACCCTGAAATAATCCGGACGACATAAATGACAACAAAATGAACCACCAAAACTCCTTCTTGGCTAGCCAAGAAAGGAGTGTCTTTCCAATCACCAAGCTCGACATCTTAGCCACTGAGTTCCACATCAAAGTTGTTGGGACCTTCACCAACTTCAATCATATTGTCTTCACCAAGTGGCTCATTGACTCCTTTGACCAACCCTTCGTCATTGCAAACCATCCCAACAGTTTGTGCATTTTCATGTACCTGTAGAGGATTATGTGTGACACTTGGGGTATTACTGGCTTGCACCACAATTATCCTTTCTTGAATCATTCTTTCTATTTCCCTTTTCAAAGCATGACAATATTCAACATTGTGCCCCTGTGCATTGGAATGGTATTCACACATTTTAGAATGGTCAAATCTTCTTGCACGTGGGTCCACATGATTTAGAGGAATAGGTGCAATCATGTCATAATGCTTTAATTTCTCAAACAAGCTTGCATAGGACTCTCCTATTGGTGTAAAATTATCTTTTGACCTTTGTTCCACTCTACGCCCCTGGCTTGGATGTGGGTTATAGGGAACTTGAAAAGTTTGTGGAAGCTAGTGGAGATTTTGCAATGCTGGTGCTCGCTTTCTAGGGCGTAATAGTGGTTGGACAGATGACTAGATATTGTACGGAGGATAATACTGAGCTGGATTATGTGGAGCTCAGGGATAGTTTTGGGGTTGGGGTCGAGGCTGAATATATTGGTCAGGCGGACCCGTTGGACCATGTCGTGATCGTGAGACAACCATGGCAACGTCTTCACGTTCCTTCTGACCCAACAATCTTCCTGTGTCGTTCTTAATTGCTTGTGTTGTGGTTTTTAAAGCAGAATAGCTCATGATCTTTCTCTACTTTAGCCCATCTTCTACCATTTCTCCCATTTTTACCACATCATTAAAAGGCTTACCCACAGCCGAGATCAAATGCCCAAAGTAAGTAGGCTCTTGAGCTTGAAGAAAGTATTCAACCATCTCGTCTTCTTCCATCGGAGGATTGACTCGAGCAGCTTGCTCTCTCCATCTGAGCCCGTATTCCCTAAAGCTTTCATTAGGCCTTTTTCCCACCTTGGTCAGAGATAGGCGATCTGGGACAATGTCTACATTGTACTGAAAGTGTTGGGCAAAGACCTGACCCATATCGTCCCATGTGTACCACCTGCTGGCGTCCTAGCGAGTGTACCATTCTAAAGTTGTCCCACTCAGACTCTGACCGAAGTATGCCATCAACAATTTGTCTTTTCCCTCGGTGCCTCTCATTTTACTGCAGTAACCTTTCAGATGAGCTACAGGATCCCCGTGTCCGTCATACAAGTCAAACTTGGGCATCTTGAACCCGGCAGGCAGTCGGACATCAGGGAACAGACACAAATCCTTATAAGTTACGCTCATCTAGCTTCCTAACCCTTGCATATTTCTCACTGACTGCTCCAAACTCTTTACTTTTCTAGATATCTCCTCCTGCTCCGCGTTCTTGGGTGGTTTCTCAGTTTCATCATGTGGCTCAAAGTGGGGAGTGTAGTAGTAAGGATCTGGAACTTTGAAGGTGGGTTCGGGAGCATAGTATTGGGTATCTGGAGCTGGGAATGCGGGCTCACTAGAAGATTGGTGGAGGGTAGCTTGTGGAGGGGGTAAAAAAATAGGAGCAGATGTTGGAGCAGGGTATGAAGTTGTTTTGGTTTGTAGGGCATGAAAAGTCTGGGACGAAGTGCCAGGGTAGGAGTGGTAAGGGATGAAGCCTAGTGCGTGTTGTGGGGAAAGGTCAACGGTATTAGGCATCTGGGCTTGGGACAGTGGTGGAATGGAAGTAGGGTTTTCTGCATAGCTCGTAGGGAATGAAGGTGGAGGGTGTCCTTTAATCCAGGCTTGATACATTTCGGCCATCTGTCCTTTCAACCTCAAGATCTCTTCTTTCAACTTAGATTCTGATTCAACAATTTCCCTAAACGGATCACCAACACCTGTGTCCAAGTCTTTGCTATACATGACTACCTGGATCTTTGACCTTGTGTTGTACGGATGGCTCACTAGAATACCATAAACTAACCACATCCTGTTATGATAACAATGAAAGTACAACAGAGGAGCACAACAAAGCCACATGTTAGCGTTAGGGCATTTATTATATAGAAATATCATATTGTGTGCAATGCACCTAGCAAAAGTTAACGGTTCTAGAATGACTTCGAGGGTCACAAGGTCATTTGGCATCATCCCAATTTTTCTCTCCTTACCCTTTCCTTCTTCATTTCCTCTCTTTTCTTTACGATTATCACTCTTTTCTTGCATCCCGCAATTTCTTCTCATTTTTCACACTCCACAACTTCATCTCTTTTTTTTCTTTTTTTCTCTTTTTTTTAAATGATTTGATCGAACTCTATGTAGGTTTCCTACGTATCATGTTCCACATGAATCAGATCAAGTGTAGTTATGGAAAAAATAATGGCCAAAATAAACTAAAAATAAAAAACTTTTTGAATTTTCCATTTATAACTTCTTCTTTTTTGGTTTTTCAAATACAAAACAGGAAGTAATATAACAAAAGACTCGACTTAACTAGACTGACAGACTCGATACTGCTGTACAAGACTAAAATTAAAAACATAAAATAGACTCAAAAATAAAAAGTTTCCTCAAGCATCTCGCGTATGCACGGTCTTGACTAGAATAGTCCTGGGGTATCTGTCATGCTCAAACTCTAGCAAATGGATCCATACATGAATGGAAAAAATAAGATCAAATAGAGTTAGTGACTCAAGACACGTGTCAGACCATAATACTTCCAATTGGGCCATGCAAGACATGATTGGGCTATTTTTGCAAAAATGGCTTATGTGGTCAAGGGTGGTTATTAGTGCAAACTCAACCAAATACGACCTCAAAAGTATGAAAATACCTCACTAAGATTTATATGACTTCAAACTCCCAACAATAATGGCCCTAGGAATTACTTTGCAAAAGTGACCCATTTTGCAAAAATGACCGAAATGGCCAGAAGTGGCTAAAGATGCAAACTCAAAAGGACGGGCCTTAAGGTAATATGACACCTAGTTGTGAACTCAAGATCCTAAGACATGGGTCATTGAACCTCCTTTGCGAAAATGACATATTTGGCAATAATGATCGATTTGGCCAAAAGTGGCTAGACATCCAAATTCAATAGGAATGGACCTTAAAGCTGAGAGGACGCCTTGTTGTGGACTTAGGGCTCCAAGACATGGATAACGAACTATTTTGAGAAAATGGCTCAATTTTGCAAAAATGACCAATATAGCCAAATGTGGCTAAACATGCAAGATTTGGCAAAGACCCCGCGAAGCCAAGAACCTAAGACTCACTAGGAAGACCGGACCCTATGTGGGCTGCCTACGTATCTCGCCCCGAAAGACGAGAATCAGGTATGCGTAGTTCGGGAAGATTGGATACGGAAGAGAATTTTAAAAAGATATTTTTTGTCTTTTTAAAAAATGATGAAACATGTAAAATCTTTTTGGATTTTCTTTTTCTCTCTTTTGTTTTGACAAATGATTAAAAAATGCAAAATCCTTTTGAATTTTTCTTTTTCATTTTTTTTTGTATTTTCTTGAAAAAGTTGTGAAAGAAACAAAAATATAACTAGGCCCTACTTGGTTCACCGTTATACTTCACCCTCTTTTCTTTCTCATTTTACCCTCAAAGCATCATTGGTCCGCCAAATGACCCAATTACCCTTGAAAATTGCGGCATGTAGCACATGAGGATGATTAAATGTCTTCTTTTTTTTGCCACGGGCCCAGTTTGACAAAATTTGGATAGGCCTCCTACAAAGGGACATGGTGCCTGGGACCGAGCCCTTCTAGGTCTAAACGACATGATGCAAATAAAATGACCTAAAAGCTGACCTAAGGTTGAGGGTTCACTAGACAAGGCAATTAGGGGCGATCGACCCCGACACGTGGTCGATGGCGGCTGCTCTAGCTGTCCGCCCACTCCACGCTTCCACGCCACCCCCCTAAAGACACGGGTGACTTACAAAAGGCCGTGTACGCTCAAACATACTCCGGAAGACTTGTTGCAGAACGAAGACCCAAGGTAATGCAAATGATGACAATTTATAAAGCAGTAACACATAAAGAAAAACAATAAACACATAAACAACTAGAAAACACTGAAATAACATAAACAAAATAAAAATCAAACAAAGCAAATAAAACACATAAAACCTCAACTGAATATCCTAAAAGCCAACAAGATCAAGTACTAGCTCGAACCTGCAACTCCCCAGCAGAGTCGCCAGAGATGTCACACCTCTTCTTTTTTTACCAAACCTCACTAAACCCTCTTAAAAAGAATAAAAAGATTTTGTAAAGTTCGAAAAGGGTTTTCAATTAGAAAAGTGATGAAAATTGTGTTTTAAAGGATTAACTCAGAGTCTCCACCTGGAATTTGGTTTTGGTGTGCCAGGTCACCGTTTTTATTTTTAATAAAAATTACCTTCGAAACACATTTGAATCTTAAACCAGTTTGTACCAGAGTTCTAGGGTAAGGGGGTTCATTTGACTCGGGGAAAAGGTGTTAGGCATTCTTCGAGTCCCATGAAAGTCATGGTTGCGTACATGATCAAGTTGGCTTTAAAGAATACTCAGATTGAGGTAGGAAAACACAAAAAGAAAATAAATAATCAAAAGAGGCTCAAGGCCGTCCCCACCTAATAAAAGAAAATAAAAGTAAAAATAAAATTCCTATTCCATACTTCCTCAAATTGTTCCGTCTTTGGCCTTCAAATACAAATACTTCGGGGCATACCCCAGAAAAAACTATATACAAACTCTTCGGGGCATTTCCCTGACTATAAACTAAGGGACGACCTCTTACCTCAAGTAAAAAAGAAACAGAAAACCTAAAGTTTGCCTACCCGAGCGTGGTCGGCCTAAACATGCTACTAGCGATACGGAAAGTAAAAAAGTAATAAACATCAAATTCTATTTTTTCCTTTAAATCATAAACTGGTGTCGAATCTAATTACTAATGTCACAAGCATAAATCTAAGAAAACCAACAGAACTACTCAAACATCTTTAAAATAGACATGGAATTATCAAAATAAATAACATAACAAAAATATGATTAAAATATAAATCAACCCATTTTAGAACAAGACATTGTGACGTTTTCTAAAAAAAGAACTTTTTATGTCCAAATACTTTTTGCTAGCAGAAATTTCTTTCTGTTAATTTGTTTAGCTCAAAAAAACATGGTCATTTCTCTATTAACAAAATTGTATTCACAAGTTCACGAGAGTCATTTCTTTTAATAAGTTCAAGTGAGTTTGAAAACAAGATAATAGAACTAACTGAAAATATACATCTTATGTCATTTTGGAAAAGCTAAATTAGAAAATACCTAACAAAAATTAGACCTCAACCATAACCAAACTGAGTATTCAAGATAACATTTAAAAGAAAAAGTAAAGCATTTCTAAACTTAGAAAAATAATACTAGTTTTTAGTTACCACCACAACCAAAAACAAACTGACGGATTCCAGCTGAAAATGCAACAACAGCAACAATAGCTGAGATTTCATGTTAAATACAATCTAAATCAAGGCTCAAAACCAAACAGTTCTTAAAAGCAAGTACTATTAATAAAATCGATCCTAGGAGATAAGCTAAAGGAAGGGCCAATATCATATTTTATATCACAAAAATTAGAGAAGTAATAAGAGAATGAAGAGATGGACCTGAAATTAGAGCTTCTACTAATAACGTTTCAACAACTACACTGATTCACAAAGAATGAGCTCGAACGAGGGATTACGATAGGAACTGCGAACCACTGAACTTGACCTCAATGAACCTCGAGTAGAGACTCGAATCGATTCCAAACCTCGGCTTAATCACGCAACTCCAATCTTCGAACAGAAATCCGAGATTCAAACCAACTCCATATTTAAAAGTAAAAAATCGAAATCCAAAAATGAAAGACGGTATAATTTTTTGTGTGTGTGTGTATGTGTTTTTCCTAATTCTTTTCCCTCACTATTCCGTCATCGTTCCATTTTTTTATCTATGTGTGCATGTGTTTGAGGGAGGTGAGATGAGGCAGTTTTCCGGCGGGTTTTGGAGGAATTCCAGCGGCTGTTCGCTTCTTAGAGAGGTAGGGGGTTGGTTGGGCGCAGTGGCTGTAGAGGGATTTTGGGTGGTGGTCGGCTATGGAGGATTTGCGTTCTTGTGTGTGTGTGTATAAGGTTGAGGGAGAAAGTGGAGGCAGGCAGAGATGGTGGCGGCTATCCGACGGCGGCTGGCGGCGGCGGCAAAGAGGGGAGTTGGTGGAGTGAGCTTTGGTGGTTGAAGAGAGGCCGCTGGAGGTCGCTGGTGGGGGGTCTGTCAAGGGGAGGGGGCGGCAGATGGAATTTTCTTAGGTCAGGGGTCCATTCTCAAGGGTGTTAGGGTTCCGTTTGGTTATTGTGTGTTTGAGGTGCAAGTTCGATGGGGGGATGGCGTGCGGCGGTTCTAGGGGTTGTAGCTTGCGGCTGGTGGTGTCCCTTTTTGGTGAAGATGAACAGTCCTCTCTCTAGGATCTCTGCTGAAGGTCTTAGGGTGTATTAGTGTTAGGGTGTAAAGGTGAATTAGGGTGTAAGGGTTTGATGGGCTGTCCGAAATTGGGCCTTTGGTAGCTATTGGGCTCTAAAATTCTACAAAATTGGGATTAAGAAAAAGCTTAAAACTTAATTCAATTCTAAAGTAATATAAAATATTTCTAAGAAAAATATAAAAATAATTCTTAATTGAAAAAATAAAGTTGAAACTATTTTTTGTATTTTCAAGAGTTATACTAAAATAAAAATGGGTTAAAAATAATATCTTTCTAAAAAAACTTAATACGTGGACTAGTTAGAGAAATATGAAACTATTTTTGTAATTTTCAATTTATGTGCTTTAGATAAACTAAAAAGAATCAAAACTAGTTAAAATAACCATATTATACCTAAACTAAATATTAAAACGCTAAAATGTGTAAAATCTCTGGGAGGGTCAAAAATTACATGTCTACAATATACCGCTGAAAGGTAGCCGGTGCATTACACAAACCAAATGGCATCCGTGAGAATGCATATGTGCCATATGGACATGAGATGGTGGTCTTATATTGGTCTTCCGGTGCAATGAGAATCTGGTTGTACCCTGAGTACCCATCCAAAAAGCAATAGTAGGCACGCCCGGCAAGTCTATCCAACATTTGGTCAAGAAATGGCAATGAAATGGTCTTTACGGATCACTTTGTTCACCTTTCTGTAATCCATGCATACCCTCCATCCTGTGANCTAGCCACTTGATATTTTCCTTCTTGACGACCTCTTGCATGGCCTCATTCAACCTCCTTTGATGTTCCACGGAGGGTTTTGCATCATCTTCCAGTATGATTTTGTGCATGCAAAAGGTGGGGCTTATACCCCGGATATCATCCAAAGTCCATCCAATTGCCTTCTTCCTTCTTTGAAGCACCGCAAGGGTGGAGTCTACCTGCACGTTAGTTAAGCACGAAGAAAGAATAACAGGTAATGTGGAACAAGGGCCTAAGAACTCATACCTGAGGTGTGAAGCCAAAGGCTTCAACTCCAATGTTGGTGGCCCCTCGATTGAGGGCTTTGTTGTGGAGTCTTCCGGTTTTCCAAGTCCAAGGAAAGTTTTCGGGGCCCATATGTGTAGGATCCCATTCCTTGCAGAGCATTTGCACATTCAACCAAGCCTTCCTTATCATCATCCTCATGGTTTAACAACACAGTTTCCAAAGGGTCTTCCACATTGATCATGGCATTCGTGTCATCAACTATCACCTTCGTCACAAGATCCACTAAAGAGCAAACTTTATTGCTATTAGGTTGCCTCATTGATTTGCACACGTGGAACACAACGTTTTCATCGCCCACCCATAAGATGAGCTCCCCTGCTTCCACATCAACCAATGCCTTCCCTGTTGCTAGGAAAGGTCTCCCCAATATGATAGGCACCTCAAAGTCAACTTCGTAGTCGAGAATCACAAAATATGCGGGAAGAATGAACTTGTCGACCCGAACTAGAACATCATCAATAATCCCCAGTGGCTTCTACATTGTCCAGTCCGCCATTTGCAATCTCATGGAAGTATCTCTCGGTTTCCCAATGCCCAATGTCTTTAATACAGAATATGGCATCAAATTAATACTTGCTCCCAAATCACACTAGGCTTTTGCAAAATCGGAACTACCAATGGTGCTTGGAATTGTAAAGGCACCGGGATCTTCTAGCTTTGGAGCCATGGAATGCACAATGGCACTCACTTGATGAGTCATTTTGATGGTCTTACAATTCATAGATCTCTTCTTTGTTACCAAGTCTTCATGAACTTGGCATATCCCGGCATTTGCTCTAGAGCTTCCACCAAGGGCACATTGATGGACAAACTTTTCATCATCTCAATAAACTTCTTGAATTGATTTTCATTGTTTTGCTTGGCTAGCCTTTGATGATACGGTGGAAGAGGCCTTGGAAAAGGAGCTTTGGATTTGGGCACTACCGTTTCCGGTATGTCTATCACATGATCCCTAGACGGGTTCACATCATTTTGAGTCTCCTCCACGGTGTCATCTATGTCTATCCTCACCTCATCATTCACTTGCACTTCAATGCTGGGTTCATCATCATCTTACAACACAAAATCATCACTCACAATCTTTTTTGGATTAGAGGTACTAGCAACACCACCTCTACCGCTTCTTGTGGTCGCCGCCATCGCATGGCCCGTATTGTTCCCACCCTTTGATTTTACTACCGTATCGCTTGGTAGTGCCCCCTTAGGGCGAGCATTCAATTCTTGAGAAATTTGACCCATTTGTACTTCCAAGTTGCGGATAGAAGTATTGTGGGAGGCTATTTAGGCATTGGAGTCGACATTCCTTTCCATTATTTACTTGAACACACTTTCTATCCGCCCCATCTCATTATTTGAAGAACGTTTTCCTTGAGACGGATATGGAGGCGGGTTGTTGGGTTGTTGGTACATCGGGGGCCTTTGAAGGCTCGACCCCTAGTTGCCTTGGTTATTATTATTCCAACCCCCTCGGTTTCCATTGCCTCCCCAATTGCTTTGGTTATTTCCTTGATTCCCCCAGTTTTGGTTGTTGTTCCCCCGATTGTTGTTATTGCCACTATTCCAATTCCCTTGGCCTTGGTTGCCCCAGTTTTGATTATTCCCTTGTCATCTTTATTGTTGATTTGGAGCATTGATCTGTTGACCTTGGTAGTTATTGGCATATAACACTTCCTCACTTTGATCATCATAAGAATCGTCTTGATTGTAACCACTACCACTTTGCTCAAATTGATCTTGATTGTTTTGCATTTGTTGACCATGTTGTCTCCTCTTATTGACGATTACATTCACCCCATCCATGGCATTAACTTGATTTGTCCCCTGAACTTGCTGAAGTTGAGCCTTTGTTAACTGATTCATAGTAGTTGTCAACTCTGCTATGGCTTGTCCGTGATCATGAAGTTCCTTGTGAAGATGGATTACATTAGGGTCACCTTGAGGAATTGGGGATATCAATCTCTTGAGTTCACCCCAATTCCTTGTTAGCCTAATTTTCCTAGACTTAGACCCTCTTTCTCAAGAAGAGCCTAAGTCATAAAGGCATGAATCAGTATTTGCAACCACTAACTCTACAATTCTAGCATGAATTAGGCTAATTATCACTAACCCATAAACAATTAAGCCCTAAAATTTAAGACCTATTAAATACTCACACTAAGGTTGGGTCACAACCCTAGCTATGGGGTCTAGCTACTCATAATAACAGCAGAAATCAAAGATAAAGATGAGATATAATCCATAATATTGAAGTAAAAGATTAAAATATAAAGTTTGAAGGTAAATCTTGTACAAAATTACCCAAAAAGGGAAAACCAGTCGTTTCACGTGCTCAGAAAAACTAAACTTAACCTAAAATTGACAAAAGGGTCTATTTATACTAAGCTAAAATTTCCAGACAAAAATACCCTTGTGGTGGTTTTGCGGCCGCGTAATTCTGACGGCGGCCGCACTCTTGCTTTCGCGGCTGCGTAATATTGAGCGCAGTCCGCGTTTCTTCACATCTGAGACTGGAATGAGCCTTGTTTCGCGTATTGCGTATTTTCCATCGCGTCCGCATGAGAGCTTTTCGTGTACACGTACTTTTGACACGGACCGCCCTCTTCATATTTGCACTACTTGCGAAGTCTATAAACCTTGGCAAACGCTTTCCGCAGAATTCCAATTGCGGTCGCGCCAGTAATTTTGCGGTCGCCTCTTTCTGATGTGGTCTGCATTGATATTTGTGTTCAAAACCACTTCTCTGAATCTCTACTTTGCAGTTTGCGAGTTAATCGTCGCCTCAGTGTTGATACTTAGGCAACCGCACTTTTATGTCGCGGTCCGCATTCTATCCTAGTCTTGGTTTTGTTTAAGTTTGACTCCTTTATGAGTTGATTATGGATTCTTTGGCTCATTGTGAACAAACCCTACAAGCAAGCACATTAAGTTAGTTTTTGGGAGTACCTTCACGCATTTTAGGCCCAAAACCTAAGTAAAAGAGAGCAAATAATAGGCTAGAATCCCTACTTATCAGTCTTCATGGATGACTTTTCAGTGGTACCAGAGTTCTTTTGATGATTGCTTGAAAATATTGGATAAGGTCTTGGCAAGATGTGAAGAGACAAATTTGGTGCTCAATTGGGAGAAATGTCACTTCATGGTCGAGGAAGGCATTGTCCTTGGCCACAAATTTCAAAGAATGGTATTGAGGTCGACAAGGCCAAAATAGAGGTGATTTCTAAACTTTCACCTCCAACATCCATGAAGGGAGTGAGGAGTTTCTTGGGTCATACGGGGTTCTATCGCCGTTTCATCAAGGATTTTTTCAAAGTGGTGAACATCTTGTGTAAGCTTTTGGAGAAGGATTCCAAATTCCATTTAAATGAGGATTGCATGAAGGCATTCAAATTACTAAAGTTCAAACTGAAAACTACTCCTATTATCACCACACCAGATTGGATCTTGCATTTTGAGCTCATGTGTGACGCAAGTGATGTGGCGGTCGGAGCAATTTTGGGGCAACGTATCAACAAAATCTTCCATCCGATCTATTATGCTAGTAAGATTATGAACGATGTCGAAGTCAATTACACGGGGACCGAAAAAGAGATCCTTGCTATTGTCTTTGCTATGGAGAAGTTCCGCTCGTACTTGATGGGTACAAAGGTGATTGTCCACACAGATCATGCGGCGCTTCGGTACTTAATGAGCAAGAAATATTCAAAGGCGAGGTTAATGTGGTGGGTGCTTTTATTTCAAGAGTTCGATCTAGAAATCCAAGACCGTAAAGGCAGTGAAAACCAAGTGGCGGACCACTTGTCTCGCTTGGAGAAGGAAGGGATGCCACATGACGGCCTTGAAATCAATGACTATTTCCCCGACGAGCAACTTCTATCCATTTCAATGACCAATATGACATGGTTCGCTGACTTAGAAAATTATCTTGTAAGTGGTATTGTACCGAATGAGTTCTCTTCAAACCAAAGGAAGAAGGTCAAACGGGATTGCATTGAATATTGTTGGGATGAACCGTACCCTCTTCCGAATTTGTACCGATGGTCTGATTCGACGATATGTGCCGGGGGAGGAACAAATGGAAATTCTTGAGGCTTTCCAATATTCACCATATGGTGGTCACCATGGTGAAGCGAGAATGGCGGGAAAAGTGTTGAGTTGTGGATTCTATTGGCCTAATCTTTACAAGGACACAAATGATCTAGTCCACCATTGTGATAAATGTCAAAGGGGCGGTGGGATTTCTAAGAAAAATGAGATGCCCCTCACCACCATCTTGGAAATTGACATTTTTGATGTGTGGGCATTGATTTCATGGGACTGTTCGTAAGCTCTTGCGGGAACACCTACATTTTGGTAGTTGTGGACTATGTGTCAAAGTGGGTTGAGGTCGTTGCTCTACCCAACAACGAAACCCGAAGTGTGGTGGCATTTTTGGAAAAGAACATCTTTACAAGATTTGGTACTCCAAGGGCCATTATAATTGATGGGGGATCGCACTTTTGCAACAAAGCTTTTGATACCTTACTCACCAAGTATGGTATCACTCACAAAGTCACGACCCCCTATCACCCTCAAGAAAGCGGACAAGTGGAGGTCTCCAACCAGGAGATTAAGAGTATTTTGTCAAAGACAGTGAATGCCAACCGGGCAGATTGGTCGAAAACACTTGATGATGCTTTATGGGCTTATAGGACGACCTACAAAATACCAATTGGGATGTATCCATACCGGTTAGTGTTCGAGAAAGCTTGTCAGCTTCCGGTAGAACTTTAGCACAAGGCTATGTGAGCATTTAAGAAGCTAAATCTTGAGTGGGATGTCGCCGCCAACTTAAGGGTGGCACAATTGAATGAGCTTGATGAATTCTGGTACCATGCATATACAAGTTCTTCCTTATACAAGGAGAAGATGAAGTACCTCCATGACAAGTACATTCGGAACAAGGAGTTCAAAGAAGATGATCTGGTGTTATTGTTCAATTCTCGGTTACGGATGTTTTCGGGAAAGTTGAAGTCTAAATGGAGTGGCCCATTTGAGGTTGTGAATGTGACACCCTTTGGTGCATTAGACTTGAAGAATAAAAATGATATAGTGTTTAGAGTCAATGATCAATGGGTGAAGCATTATTTGGGAAAAGTTGATGATGGCCACGTCATGGCATTGATTCTTTTCAAGTGATTGATAGAAATCTGTGTCGTGCCGCGACGTTAAATCATGCGCTTCTTGGGAGGCAACCCATGTTGCTTTTTATTTTTATTTTTCTTCTTTTTTAGATAGGTTTTGTTTTGTGCTAACTGGTTTTGAAGTGTATTGCAGGAATGAGTGTGCTTTGCAGGAACTGTGCTCGGAAAAAAGGCTAAGTATGGAAAAAGTGCGGACCGCACAATCTTGAATGCCACAGCAGAAAGAAGTCTGTGGCGGCACAATTCACTGTGGGCCGCACAATTGGAGACCAAAAAATGCAAACTCTCTGAAGTTTGCATTTGCAGAGAAATGGCCGATCTATGGCCGGACATGAAATTTTATGGTCCGCACAAAAATATGTGGCCGCACACAAAATTGTGCGGACCGCAGATCTTAAAAGAAAGGTATTGGTTCAGGTAAAGAGTGTGGACCGCACACAAAATTGTGCGGTTGCACTCAGCTGCAAATTTTGCCCTAAATTGGTCAACCTATAAATAGTGGCCTTCTCACACTGTTCAAAACTTTACGCACTCTGAACAGTTGCACCAAAGCTAGCATAGTGTACAAAAAATTGATTCAAGCAGCACACTCATTTCATCATCTTAGATTCTCCCCTTCATCATTTCATTACTAGTATGTTCAATTCATGTTTAGGTTTTTCAAATTTCATTATTTTTGTTCTTAACTAGTTTAGTTATTTTTAGGACTCAATTTCAGATTAATCATCATGTGTGCTTAAATTTGTGTGGGTAACTTCATATGTACTCTTTGGGGGTTGGAAAAATCATGTATCATGTCTATATCGCAAATACCATGTCCAAATTGTGCTAAAATTGCTAAAACCTAAGTTCACTATCATGTGATTTTGAATTGTGCGGTCCGCAGATCCTTAGCCTAGGGTAAGTCTTTGCATTCAATGTGTGGACTGCACTCAAATTGTGTGGTCCGTAGAAACTGAATTGCGGCTGCAGAAAAATATGTGCGGTCGCAGATCAAAGCTTCAGAGAATTGGTATTTCTGGGCCTTCAGTTGTGCTGCCGCGCTCACAATTATGTGGAACGCATTTCAATTATGTGGTCGCACTTCAAAATTGTGCCATCAGCACAAGCCATTCTGCGGCCTCACTTAGAATTGTGCGGATCACACTTTCCTCTTTGCACACTATTTTGTCTGCAACTGTCGTTTAGCTTGTTTTTAAACTTTAACTGACTCCTATTGCTAAGTATTATAGACAATGGTTCGGTCATGAGCTTATGGTGATACTTCCAAAGGGAGGGGTGAACCCTCCCGAGGCCTAGGCAGGGGTATTCAACCATTTGTAGTGGAGAAAGGGATTGCAAAGAAAACAACCACAGGGAGATGTAGGGCCACATAGCCCTCTGAGTCAAGTTCGCACATCCCATCTAGGGAGGCATCTTCAGTGGTGGAACAACCTGAGGCCCAATCTCAGCCAAAGCAGTTCCCTGGGAAATACTAACTTCGCAATGAACCCTCCACCTCAGCAAGCTCTTCTGAGGGTTCCGAAGAAGGCAGCAAAGGTTCAGAACCCTCCTCTACTCACACCCCCGCTGCACCAGTTGCAGTTGATAATAATGATGATGATGATGTTCCAGGTGATGGTAAAGGGGATGATACTAGAGTTGCCAGCCTAGAGAGGTCAAAAAAGAAAGAGGCATGGGAAGATAGATTCGTGAGCCTGACAGCATTTACCAGGTTTTGAGAGTGGTGTCCCCAGAGATCGCTCACACTTGAGCGACAACTTCTTTTGAAGGATTTGTATAGATTCAA
This sequence comes from Nicotiana undulata, assembly GCA_005239495.1. NCBI lineage: Eukaryota > Viridiplantae > Streptophyta > Magnoliopsida > Solanales > Solanaceae > Nicotiana > Nicotiana undulata. Next base: position 68,821 of record ML274873.1, on the reverse strand, counting down.
TCCAAATGTGGCTAAACAATTCAGAGAGAGAAAATGGTGGACATGGTTCACCCAGAGTGTTATGGATTCCAAGGAGCATTTAGTACGGGAGTTCTATGCCAATGTGACACAAATCAAGAAGTGTACTAAGGTGACCAAGGTGAGGAACCTGAAGGTCAGATTTGATCGGAGCACTCTAAACACCTACTTGGGGTTCGAGGAGGTAGAGCCGGTATAATATTTGGAAAAGTTTTCAACAGGTGATGCGGCTCGCCCTTGGTTAGAAGAGATCTTGGCTGCTCCAGGACCACTACCACCATGGATCACAGCGGGGGCTCCCATTACACGGACCACCCTCAACTTTGATACAAAAGGGTGGCAAACATTTGTGTGCAGCCGCATAGACCTGAGCCAAAATGAGAACAATCTTCCAGTCCCCGAGCAGTCTTAGTGGCATCTCTCATGGCTGGGTGCCCAGTCAATATGGGTGCCATCATGTCGGCTAACATGTCGATGGTTTTCAGTCAGTGTGTGAGCTCCTGCCCGTATCCCAACACTATCACAACGTATCTCTCACGGATGCAGGGGTGGAGCCAAGGAGTTTTGACACGAAGGTTTGGGATAAGAAGCCTTTCTCTCGGTATTCTCTGAAGGACCCAAGGAACCCGAAGAAGTAGGGTGAGTCGACTACTACCGTAGGCCAGTCAGATGAGCCATCACTGGTAGTTGCAGATTTGCTGCTATGCCTTCTACAGCTTCCATGCCTTCCACAATAGCTGGGCCTTCCACCGAGACAGCTTCCATGCCACCACCTCCATCTTCAGGGCCATCAGCATCAGTATCAGTGCCTTCCTCCTCCACTTATCAACTCACTACACTGCGAGTCTCCCATAAATTGGTGAGTCTCAACAACTAGATGCATACAACTACTGCAAAGTTGTCTGACCTATCTAATGCTATTGCAGCACAGTCTTCTACCCCAGCACCCCAGGTTCCTTTGTCAGTTCCAAAAACATTGAAGAAGATCTTGGATAATCAGAAGACCATCATGGATACCTTGGTGGCACATGTCGGAGCTATTGAGGAGCTAGGTAAATAGGTGAAGAAGATGAGGAAATCCTAGGCCTCGAGAAAATCAGTGGACAAGTTGAGACGTGAGGTGACCAAGATAGCAGCAGTTGGTGATCTTTTAGCAGCAGCTGGTGATCTTCCATTTGACTTAATGATGGAGATAGATCCATCAATACCAGCATACCCAGCAACACCATCAGCACCAGTGGCACCAGCTGCCAGTCTGACGAGCCAGACCTTGTTGCCCACACTGCTGAGGAGGTCCTACAGATGTTCACCAACCCCGCTATTCACTGAGGTGAGGATGATAAGATCCAGTTGGAGGATCCTGAGGGTGGTGAGACCACATAGGGAGTTCTCTATACTCTTTACCCTTCCTTATTTTGATTTTTGTTAAGCATTGAGGACAATGTTTATTCTTATTCAGGGGGGTGGTCTATTTTGATTTGATATGACATTGGCATATAATAACTATAATACTCTTTCTATTTTTATTTTCATTATGTGTATTTTATTCCCTCCCTATTGATGTATATATTCTCTTTCCCATTCTTGGTTTGTATATTCATTTTTTGCTTTCAGTAGTTTATTTCATAGCTTCTTTATTTTGTTTCTTAGTAGTTTAGCTTCCTATTTACTTTAATAGATTCATTTTGATTTGGTAGATTCATTTCATGTTTAAGTTATCAATAAGCCTTTATTTTTCTTAATGCCACGGTTCTTTCCAAAGTTGGTTTTTCTTTGAACCAGGTGGCTTTTCCCAGCGATGGATGGTGTGACAACCTTCTTAAGGGATTGAATCCGTTTTTTATGTTTAGTAAAAAAAATAGTATTAATAATGATTAAAAGGATCAAGCATACTTCACTTGGTATCAACACACTTAACTACACGCTTATGATTAAAAACAAGTTCTTGGAAAGAAATGGCTCTAGTTAGTGACCTTGTGACTCTTGTGTTGACTTTGGTAATCATCGAGTGGTTTAGTTGAACCATTAGTGTGTAACGACCCGACCAGTCGTTTTGAGATCTAGCGCGTCGTTTAGCAGTTTGAGGTCATGAGCAACTTCATTTCATATGTTATGACTCATATGCATGGTCGGAATTGAAATTCGGGAAGTTCGGGTGGATTTGGAAAGTCATCTCAGAAACCTTAAGTTGGAAGAATCGGCTAAGAGTGGAATTTGGAGTAAACGACCTCGGAATCAGGATTTAAAGATTCCAACAGGTTCGTATGATGATTTCGGACTTGGGCGTATGTCCGGATCGGGTTTTGGATAACCCGGGAGCGTTTCCGCGTATATTATGGAAGTCAGCATTTTTGAAGGAATTTCCTAAGTTTGGCTTGAAGTGCATTTCAGTGTTTTTGATGTCCGTTCGGGATTTTGAGTCTGGGAATAGATTCGTATGGTGATTCTGGAGTTGGGAGCGCGATCGGAAGTGAATTCGGATGTCCAGAGGTCATTTTGAAGTCATTTGGCTAAAGATAGAAATTTGAAGGTTTTTGAAGAATCCGACTGGTAGTGAAAATTTTGATATCGGGGTCGGAATGCGATTCCGAAAGTTTGAGCAAGTTTGTAATGTCGAATATGTCTTGCTTGCAAACTTTGGTGTCATTCCGAGTAGTATAGGTCAGTTCGGCGCATTGTTAACGAATTCAAGAACTTAAAGTTCTTAAGTTTGATTCTAGGGGTTTTGAGGTGTGATTCTGAGTTTTAGCGTTGTTTTGGGTGTTCTGAAGGCTCGAGCAAGTCCGTGGGATGATTTGGGACTTGTTGGAATGTTCGGTTTGAAGTTCTGAGGGCTCGGGTGAGTTCCAGGTAGGTCCCGGGATGTCTTTAGGCTAAAATATAGTTGTTGCAGGTCAGAGGGGTCAAATCCCTGAATCAACCACCCCGGTCCGCAGTCCGCGGTTCTTTTTGTGCTGGCCGCGGTGGGGGGCTTCGCGGCCGCGGTCGTGTTTTCGCGGTCCGCGGTGGAGGTGCTGGGCTACTGGTCCGACTTCGGAGGCCTATATCTTTTGATCTACAAGGAATTTTGCGATGATTCAAAAACACACATTCGTGTCTAGTTTCGAGAAGGGTAAGGAAATTGTAATTCGGACATCTGTAGAGAATGTTATGGCCAAAATACTAAAGCATGTCACTGCAGTCATTTTTCTTGGTTTTCTTCAGTTTTTCTTGACTTTGCTAGCGCGGCCGCGGTCCCTTTTTCGCTGACCGCGGTGGGGACCTGAGAGGGGTATAAATAAGTGGTATTTTCAGTTACTTTTTATTTTTCAAGACCCCAAAGACATAAGAGGCGATTTTCCAAACACTCTTTCTTCTCCAAAACGTTGGTAAGTGATTTCTATCTCATTTTCTTCACTCCTTAACTTCTTTTTACAAGATTTCACCCTAGAATCTAGGGTTTTCATGGTGGAATTGGGAATTTTGGGTAAAACCTAAGAATATTGGAATTTGGGAATTTAGACCTCAAATTGAGGTCGGATTCCAAAACCATTTATATATCCGGGCTCGGGGGCGAACGGGTAATCGAGTTTGTCTGAATTTCGGGTTTGGACTGAGCGGGCTCGGGTTCGGTTTTTGACTTTTGGGGAAAGACTTTAAAAAACTCACCTCCATGTATTAGAATTGATTCATTTAGCATTTATTGATATAATTAAGTAACTTGTGTCTAGTTTCGAGTCCTTGGGAGACGAGTTTGAAGTTTCGGGCGCATTCTTGAGCCGGAAAGTAGGTTCGACACGAGGTGAGTCTCCCTTCTAACCTTGTAAGAGGGAATTGTCCCCATAGGTGTTCTGTATGTTGTGTGTAATTGTTTTGGGGGCTACGTGCGTACAGAGTGATGCGAGTCCGTACGTAGCGACTATTGTGTCATGTCGGGTAGTTTTAGGGCTCACAAGCATGTTTTATGTGACTTATATGTAACTTTAGGCGTACTTTGAGTTGCTTATTACTCTTGAACTAGCATGAAAATGGCGGAAAGTTGCATCCGAATTCCTAGTTAATTAAATCATGTTACAAGTATAGCCTCTACTGAGCTTATTAATAAATTCGGTATAAATGTGTCAGCACCCGAGTCGCAGGTATGATTCGCGAGTGGGGGAAGCTTTATGATAATTCGGTATAAATGTGTCAGCACATGAGTCGCAGGTATGATTCGTGAGCGGGGGAAGCTTTATGATAATTTGGTATAAATGTGTCAGCACCCGAGTCGCAGGTATAATTCGCAAGCGGGGGAAACTTTATGATAATTCTGTATAAGTATACTAGCACCCGAGTCGCAGGTATGATTCGCGAGCGGGGGAAGCTTTACAACTATTCAGTGCATAGATATGATTATTTTATGGCAAAATGCACTTATGGTTCGGGCCGTTCGACCCTCGGTAGTGCACAATTTACTTTTATTGTTGGTTCAGGCCGAACGACCCTCGGCATTCCCTACGTATTTATATATATATATATATATATGATATACCACTTGTGACTTGAATTGTTAAATTGTCTTAAGGACGTAAATTGTTAAATGATTTCATGGATAAGGACTTGACAGATATTTGGGGGGAAATGAAGTAGAATTAATTATTTACTTCCAGTATTTATTGAATTTGCAGTTACTTTTAAAGTTTACTGATTTTATTATCCTCGTATGCCTTTTGCTGCTGTCATATATTGTTAAATTATATTGTTGGACCTTAGCGAGTGTCAAGTCGACCTCTCGTCATTACTTCTTCGAGATTAGACGGGATACTCACTGGGTACATGTATATTTATGTATACATATATATATATATATATATGATATACCACTTGTGACTTGAATTGTTAAATTGTCTTAAGGACGTAAATTGTTAAATGATTTCATGGATAAGGACTTGACATATATTTGGGGGGAAATGAAGTAGAATTAATTATTTACTTCCAGTATTTATTGAATTTGCAGTTACTTTTAAAGTTTACTGATTTTATTATCCTCGTATGCCTTTTGCTGCTGTCATATATTGTTAAATTATATTGTTGGACCTTAGCGAGTGTCAAGTCGACCTCTCGTCATTACTTCTTCGAGATTAGACGGGATACTCACTGGGTACATGTATATTTATGTACTCATATATATATATATATATATGATATACCACTTGTGACTTGAATTGTTAAATTGTCTTAAGGACGTAAATTGTTAAATGATTTCATGGATAAGGACTTGACAGATATTTGGGGGGAACTGAAGTAGAATTAATTATTTACTTCCAGTATTTATTGAATTTGCAGTTACTTTTAAAGTTTACTGATTTTATTATCCTAGTATGCCTTTTGATGCTGTCATATATTGTTAAATTGTATTGTTGGACCTTAGTGAGTGTCAAGTCGACCTCTCGTCATTACTTCTTCGAGATTAGATGGGATACTCACTGGGTACATGTATATTTATGTACTCATACTACACTTGTTGTGCATTTGTTGCACAGGTATATTCATAGCAATGTGACTGACTTGGAGACTTAGACGAGTTGCATCACCCAGAGACGACCTACAGCCGGCAGAGTCTTCCTCATATGTATTTGTACTTTATTTTCAAAATCTCTTGTCCAATTTATATTAGGACAAGCTTTGTAGTAATTGTATAAGTTCTTAGAATTTTTCTCATGTACTTGTGTCATCGCGTTCTGGGAGGTGTTTGGGGTGTATTTTGCTAAAATGGAATACTGGACCGTTATTTCTATTAAATGGATTTCATCTAGCTATTATGTATTAAAGTGAAAGGTAACGATTTTAAAAATACTGAGACAGGAATTTATTTTAAATTAACTAAGGTTTGGCTTTCCTGACAGTGGTGTCCGGCGTCATCACGACCTTAAGGATTTTGGGTCGTGATATAGTGATTTTCAATCTTGAATACGATTGTTGGAGGCCCTCGACTCTATCCTCTTTAACAATCTAGTTGTGTGAAAGGTGAGATGTTTTGTTGCAAGTCCAAGTACCTGTGCGAATGGTCTAGAACTTGCCCCCAATGTGTTTCTAGGAGAAATTCTAAGTTTTGCTTGGCTTGAGAAGAGATTGTAGGCTCTTCTTTGACCCGTTTTGAAAATTTTCCATGGTCCACCAATGATGTTATCCCTAGTCAACTTTTTTTATCCTAAAACCTTTCTCATTTGATAACCATGTTACAAGCATTTACCCGTTTTGTAGTGACCTTCTCTTGGCACCCAGCTTGCCTTAACACTCATGAGAAGAAATTGGTGAAAACATAAGTTAGGGGGAGAGACAAGGAGTTTGAAAGTGGTATCAAGGTACAAAAAAGAGAAAAAGAAATGAAGAAAAGTAAAGGCAAAGAAAAAGAAAGAAAGAACAAAAAAAAATACAAAACGAAATCGAATAAAGTGAAGAGTTGATGGGATTCCAAAAAATGCAAAAATGCAAAGCATGGAGAAAATAAAGGAGGAGAAAATGAATATCATGACCAATAAAGAGTGATTTCAAGTCTCTCTAGTTCCCTTAAGGAAAAAGAAAATTCCTCTAAAAGTCGGCAAAGCATGAGCCAAAAAGAGAAAATTGAGTGCTTAAGGAAAGAGGAATCCGTTCTATTCTAACATGTCCTACCTTAGTCCAAAAGCCTTCATTACATCCCAAAAACGCCCTACGTGATTTCAAGCCGAGTGAGCTTACATTCGTGGTGATTTACATGAGGGGCAACCATATGGTATTAAAGTCGTACTTGTGAAATTCTTTTGAGAGAGATGAGAACTTTTCACAAATCCTTGAATTGAGATAAGCCAACGGAGAGTAAAGGAGAAGGAGTTTGGGATCCACAGTGACCTACATGGAAGAACGAACTTCCTTGATGAGTAAAGTCTCTTCTTGATGCTCAATAGTCACATTAGTGCTATTTGTGCTTAATACTTCAAAACATTGCCTTGTTGATAATTCATGAGTGTGTTGGTAATTATTGGTCCTAATTGATGTGTGTTTAATTCACAGTAGATTAGCCGGAATAGCTCTTTTCTTGTGGAGGTGGGAATTACCTTATTTGCTTGAGGACAAGCAAAAGCTTAAGTTTGGGAGAGTTAATAAGTGAGTATTTTGACTACTTATTTGCGCCCTTTGACTGTCGTTTTAGTTCAAAAATGTTTAAAGGTATTCTCAAAAATTGATGAAATAT
>ML274873.1:19111-56611 GCA_005239495.1 Nicotiana undulata | reverse complement strand
CTCGAGGAGATCCATGCTTCAGGCTTCAATCTCACTGATAAGATCAAAAATGCTAAAGAGCTCGAAGCCGACGCCAAGGCATTGGCCTCTTCTAATGATGATGATGCCGAGAGCGGAGGGGATCCTGATGGTGAAGATGCAGCTCCCGGGGAGGATTAGGCATTTTGGATTTTCCCCTTTGAATTTTGCTATAGAATTGTGATCGGGCCATGTCGCCCTTGTAAATAAATTTGGCATATATATAAGAAATATTTTCTTTCTCTCTGCCTTGTCTTGTGAGATTTTGCCTTATTTCTATCTTGTAAAATTTTGCTTTATTTAGGCCTTATGAAATAATATTTGTTGGTCCGAGGTTTAGGTATTTTGACTAAAACCGAACCAGTGTCGAGTGAGTACTTGCTCGAACCTGAAGTAGGGTAACCCTTAGGTTTTAGTTGAGTTAGGATGATTTCTCGAACTCAAAAATAAAAGTGACCCTTAGTCTTTTGTATTAGGTTGATGTGTCCTTTGTAAAAAAGAATGGGTTTTCCCCCTTACGGCTTGAAAAGTCTATTATTTAATCATATAAAATTTGTTATGCCTTAGCATGAGATAAGGAATTATTCTAGAGTTCGAACAAACCATAGGGTTTTCGAGGTTCGATATTATCGAAACCCTTTGTAATGTTTTGTAGTGCCTTGACACGACATAAGGAATTGTTTGAGAGTTCGAACAATTTTGTACCCATTAGGGTTTTCGAGGGTCAATATTATTGAAACCCTTTGTAATTTTGTCGAGGGTAACCTTTTTAACCGGGTTATGAAAATACTCAAAGGCCTGTTTTATTACGGAATTGGGACGTCTCCGAATCGTGTTAATTTGGATGTAGCCTCTTTAGTTTGGGACTTGCCTTTTGGGCTTGTTTTCCCGTTACACTTCGAACTTCAGTCCTCGAGTGGGGTGGTCGTGGCCTATAAAAATTGAGGGTTGCCATTTTAAGGTCGTATTATCTCGAGGTTTTAATAATTCGATCACGTCTATTTTTTGGACAGCAGTCCTCGAGTGTGGGGTTAGTTGTTCGAACTTCAGTTGTGATCGGCCCTTAAGCATGTATACACAATAGACCAAGAGTATGAAATTGCAAAGTAAAATTTTTCTAAGGCATGAAATATTTGGCAAGGAAAAATACTTCTCTTAATAGATGATTATACATGCGCACATGTTTGATGTTAGGGCTCGAGTTACCTACATGGGCACAGCTCAGTCGACCGTTTGTCCCTTACAAAAATTTACCTATTGAGACCCTGTTGACACGAAGTACTTTCCTTGAAACAAAGTTGACATTCAACGGTGATGCCCCCCTCGTATTCGAGGTTGATTGTAAAGAAGCCTCGGATACTGTTGAATTGTTCTAAGTTAGCACGAACAATGGTTGCCTTGTTAAAAACCTCGCCGGAAAAACCCATTTAGGAAAAAACCCAGTCTAAGGGAAAAAGAGTGCAACCCATGATTTAAGACCTAAGGATTTTGTGTTGAAGAATCCATCGAGATCTTCGATCAAACACCTGCAATCGATTAATTTAAAATATAAATGAAAATGGAGAAGGTTGTACCTTAGCAGTAGTATCGTGTGAGGAGTGAAACATTCCAATTATTTGGTAATTGCTCGTCGTTCATCGTGCCGAGCTTGTAAGATCTTTTTTCGATGATGTCGAGGACCTGATATGGTCCCTCCCAGTTTGGGACAAGTTTTCCTTCATTCAGGTTTCGAGTGTTGAGGGTGACTTTTCTTAGTACTAAGTCCCCGATTTTAAAGTGTCGAAGATTGGCTCTTCCACTGTAATACCTTTCGATCCATTGTTTATGTGCGGCCATTCGAATGAGGGCGGCTTCCTGTCGTTCATCCATCAATTCGAGGCTTGTATTCATATTCTCGTGATTTGATTCTTCCGCTACATATCGAAACCCGGGGTTAGGTTCCCCGACTTCGACTGGGCTAAGAGCTTTGACACCATAGACTAAATAGAATGGTGTTGCCCCCGTACTGGATTTCGACGTCGTGCGGTACGCCCAAAGAACCTCAAAAAGTATCTCTCTTCATTTCCCCTTAGCGTCGGCCAATCTTTTCTTTAGATTTTGAATGATGGTCTTGTTTGTTGATTCGGCTTTTCTGTTCCCACTGGGATGATATGGTGTCGATAGAATCCTTTTAATCTTGTGATCCTCGAGAAATTTTGTCACTTTGCCGCCGATGAACTGCTTTCCATTATTGCACACAATCTCGGCAGACATCCTAAATCAACATATAATGTGGTCCCAAATGAAGTCTATGACTTCTTTTTCTATGACTTTCTCGAAAGATTGTGCTTCAACCCACTTAGAAAAATAATCAGTCATAAACAAAATAAATTGAGTTTTACCTGGGGCTGATGGGAGAGGGCCGACGATGTCCATTCCCCATTTCATGAACAGACATGGAGATAAGACTGAGTGAAGTTGCTCCCCGGACTGGTTTATCATGGGCGGAAACCTTTGACATTTGTCGCACTTCCGAACGAACGCTTTTGTATCCTTCTCCATATCAGCCGAATAATACCATGCTCTGATAACTTTGTGAACCAATGACTCGGCACCAGAATGATTTCCACAAGGTCCTTCGTGAATCTCCCGTAGGACGTAGTCGGCGTCTCCTAGTCCCAAACATATCTCCAATGGTCCATCGAACATTCTCCTAAACAGTGTTCCATCCCCGACCAATGTGAACTGTGCTGCATGTTGATACCCAAATTTGCCCTAATATTTTTTAAATAAGTGTATATACTTTCAAAATATCATTTTGCATCATTATTTAATTTACAAGATTTATGCAAGCATCTTCTATTAAAAAAATCATATTTTAAGACTATAAAATCAATTTTCTTGCATTTAAATTGTTCAAATACTTATTAATTACACTTTAAATTATTTTGTGATGACTCAATCATCTGATTTATTATTTTGCACCCATATATATGTTTCATAATATTTTACTTCATTTCATATAATTATGTTTGTATTTTTAAGCTATTTACATAATTTTACACAAAATAGCCTATATTCTTTGCATAATTATATTTTATTGTATTATTTGTGCTAAAAAGCATTTTTTAATATTTTTATAATGTCAAGATAGTATTATAAATTATTTTACTGCATAAATAATGTTTTTATTATTTATTAATCTCTTTCATGAATTATTTTTAAAAATAATTTCGCATATTTATTTCATAGCCCAATACAAGGCTATTTCTGGACCAAATTAGGCTCAAACCTTTGGCCCAATCCACTTCACTCATCAGAAGCCCAAACCAAACACCTCTTTAATAAACTCGGTCATGACTCGTTTCAAACGACCCACCCCAGCCTTTTTTTCTAATCCTGGTCGTTGATCTTAAGAGATCAACGACCCACAATCAACCTCCCCTTTAATTACCCAACCTAGAAACCCTAACCCTACTACCCCTGAGATGTCGCCTCTGTATCCTATCCTCTCCTATCCACAAAACCCTAGCCGCCTTTCTAAAACTCTCCAAATCCATCCCAACCATGGATTCTTTCCATGATTTTCTTGCCTTTTGTGTGTTATCTCGTTATTCTCTACAAATATATGGTATTACCTAGTACTTGCCTAAACATGGCAAGTACTACCTCTCAGAATCCGTCCATTCCCCTTCAACCGCTTGAATCTGGGCATTATTTAGTCCATGTACATCACGACCATGGCTATATGGATCCGATTAGCCAAGGTTTCCTGCCAATCTTCGATTCCTGCCAACTAGGGTTTACCTATTTCTTTTCAATCCAATTTTTTATTGATTCTGTATATTATTACTTCCTTATTTGTGTTGGATTTTACAATTTTCCTTGTTTACTTGTTCAATTTCTGTCACTATATAAAACCCTCCCCATTCCCCTTTGAGACAAACTTTAATCGACATATTCTTCACTAAAAATTGGGGCTTTTGCTATTCTCTTGTTCTATATTCTGTTTTGGCCGGCTGAAAGCCAAGGCCACTAAGACCTTTTTACTCAACCTCCTCCTGGTGCGAGCATTTCCCGGTGTTCTCTCGAAGCTCTTGGGAACTTTGACGCATTGGAATTATGTGTTCTTATGGAATTTTATTCTTTATTGTTATTCGTTTAACTGGTGAGTTACTGGACTTTTGCAATTTCATTCTTATGTGTCTGTAATTCGCATATGTTCTCACTTTTGAAGTTCATAGCTTAATGTATTTTCTGGGTTATTCTTGTGTGCAATTCGATTTGCTTTACCTCAATTTTAGGTCTTTTTTACATTTAACTTCATAATGTTGATAGTTTGAAACATGCCTAAGCCTGATTCGAGTGATTTAGATTCTTTTTAAGTCCGTTTAGCCAATGTGTTATGAACTAATGTTGTGTGTGACCTTTGCACTTGTTAGCATCTCTTTGGTGTCTAATTCTGCTTAAGGTTGTCAGTTCGGTTATTTGAATATGCTCCATATGCATAATTTGGACCTCATTTAGTTAATTAGTCCATTATGTCAAAACCTGAATGCTTACACTTACTGTATGACATGAGTTTATCTTCCCATTCTGTTATGAATCTCTATAATGATAATCTTGCATATGTAGTATGTTTCAATTCTGTGTCAAAGATCCTTTTTCTATCAACCATGACTAGTTCTGTTAATATGCCCTTCAACATGTTTTTGGCTCCCTTGATTCACCAGTAATTGTCATAATCTGCTTCCCTATCATGTCTAAATATTGTTCTTCTACCAAATTAACATGACTATCTTGTAACATAGGACATATACTTAATATAATTTGGACCTTTAGGTTTTCACTTATTTGGTATTATGTATCTGTGCATGATGATCTTTGTCAATCCTACAAACTTTTTATTTTCCTAACTCTGCCACTAAGTGACTACCTATGTGCTAAGTGTTAAACCTGCTGAACTTGCTTCTAAATCCTATGACTTGTTTGATTGGATGCTCTATATGCTCAATTTGCTATGTTTTTTTTTTAGATACAAGTGTATCCCTCAATTCCTGTCTCTCGACCATTGTCCACTCTCTTTCACTTGTCACTTACGCTCTCTTATCGTTCTCATTCTTAGTTGGCTGAAAGCCAAGGCTACCTAGGCTTTAATACTGACCTCCCTAGTGTGAGCACTGCTCGGGGCCCATTTGAGGCCCTTGTGAACTCTGACACACTAGGACTTGGGTTCTTAGTCATTCTCTGAAACTTAAACTGCCCTTATTCAACCCTTTTCCTCCTATTATCTGTTATATATCTGAGTTGGTTGGTTTAAATGGTGCAATACCTGGCAATATGGTTATATGAATCGACTTTGGGCTCCTTTATGGACTCTAGGTCGTGTGGTGAATATGGCTCCTTATTAGAGGTATGGTTATGTTGTGTGAGAATTATTGAAGGCCCAGACAGTGCTGGGTATTTCATTTGGGCCTGTTGTGGGCCCATTGTCATTATTTATATAACATTTTTTTATCTTACTCATTATTGGGTCTGTAATAATTTTTATATAAACGATTGGGGTATTAGTAAAAATGGGAAATGGGTAGATTTTAATATTTGCATACAAAATGGGTAGATAATATGCCTATACGACTTAGTGATTTCTTTGCTATATGTGTTATTCAATCACCATGTGCACTATAGAAATTATCCCATTAGGGGAAGCGCACACACACACTGCCTGCTAGCAAACATAAATAGAAAATGTTGTAATTATGTTTACTGCTATGTGCTATTAGAAACCAATGTCACTGATTTTTCTTTCAATTCACATCATTCATTAGAAATCATGCCTATACGATTCCAATTATTCCGTTTGGTGTTGTTCATCTAGAAAATATGCTTATAGGATTAAGATATGACAATAAAATAAGCTCTAAATACTAACGTTAGAAATCCTGCCTATAGGGTATAATTATTCGCTATAATTTGTTAATGCTAAATTGCTCAAACACTGTTAATGCCTATAAGATTCCAATTATTCCGTTTGGTGTTGTTCATATAGAAAATATGCCTATAGGATTAAGATATGACAATACAATAAGCTCTAAATACTAACATTAGAAATCCTGCCTATATGGTATAATTATTCGCTATAATTTGTTAATGCTAAATTGCTCAAACACTATTAGTGTACGGTGTTGTTAGAGAGCATGAATAATTTTGGGAATTTTCCTAACAGATTTTTCTATCTTTGACTACGTAGATCACCTAGGCACAACACTTATAAGTTTAATAACTTGAAACTTGCTATTTTAATAATCAGGTTGTGATAATTGTAACATCTTGTATCTGAAACTGCCCGCATACTTTGATTTAAAGCCACCTAGAAGTCATGTATATAGGGCTTAAGGTTCTTAATTCTAAAATCTCCTAACTTGAATATTTGTTTACGTGCATTTGTTGTCTAAGTGTGTAGGTTAATGTGAGCCTCTAACTGCCTTTACATGAAGTCTTATGTGTTTTTGTCTGTCGCTTAGATTTTCATTTTTTAGCAACCTAGGTAAGGTCTAGAACAATCCAAATAGAGGTCCAAAACCTCCTGGACCATAGGTATGGGATGGGTAGTGCACGCGTAGGGCACGACTTAGAACTGAATTAAAGCGCTTTAGGTAAAACAACTTTAACGTAGTAATCGGGTAGCAGGAGATGATAGTCTGTGCCCACTGGATAATATGAGTAATTCTCTACCCTAAGGGAGTTGCAAAATATTATTTATGTTGCACAGGGTGATCCTTTAGGCTAAAACACTTACCCCCCCCCCCCTTCTTTCTTTCTTTCTAGTAGAATTGAAACAGTTGTACCTCTACATTTGCATTAAGATCTTTGTAATAAAGTTCTTTGATTTTTGTACTCTCTTTGCTTATTTGATCACATAGCCTAATCCACATAATTTTAAGTTTGGCTGGGACTCACAGTTGTGGACCTCGAGGAGTGCCTAACACCTTCTCTTTGAGGTAACTTGAGCCTTTACCCGATCTTTGGTGGCGTTGACTAGTCAAACAGAGTTATTTGCACAATAGGTGCCCTAACGCACCTTAAAATCGTTAGGTGGCGGATCTTCTCTTTTATTACCCATTTAAAAGAGTTGTCACATATCAAAATTCGATTTCGCGAGAAAAAAGGGCACGACACTGCCTTTGTGCGTAGAGTCCTCGACTCCGTAGGATCCGATGGAAGCTTCCCGTTCTTTAGGTATTCGATGTACTTATTCCTCCAATCCCAGGTCATACTTTTAGAGTTTATTTCGGCGTGGCCTTCTTCGATCACTGACCTCAAAAGTGTTACGATAGTCCCCAAGCTAAGTTCGTCATCTTCGACCGATGACCCCAAGTTTGCAAGGGCGTCAGCCTCGCTAATCTGTTCCTGAGGTACGTGCTGCAAGGTCCATTCTTAAAATCGATGTAGGGCCACATGTAGTTTGTTCAAGTACCTCTACATTCAGTATTCTCGGACCTCAAAAGTTCTGTTGATTTGGTTTACCACAAGTAGGGAATCACATTTGGCCTCGATGACCTATGCTCCCAAACTTTTAGGCAGCTCGAAACCTGCAATCATGGCCTCACACTCGACCTCATTGTTAGTTAATTTCGAATTTCTAATAGATTGTCTAATTGTATTACTAGTGGGTGGCTTCAAAATGATGCCCAACTCGGACCCCTTCACATTTGAAGCGTCGTCTGTGAAGAGGGTCCACACCCCCGATGTTGTACCTGATTTTAATAATAGTTCCTTTCAACCTCGGGTACGAGGGTTGGCGTGAACTCGGCCATGAAGTCTGCTAAGATCTGAGACTTGATGGCCATTCAGGGTTGATACTCGATATTGTACCCGATGATCTCGACGGCCCATTTGGCCAAATGACCCGAGAGCTCGAGTTTGTGCAAAATATTGCGAAGGGGATATGTAGTCACAACACAAATTGGGTGACACTGAAAATATGGTTTAATTTATTAGAGGCGCTTATTAAAGCAAGCGCTAATTTTTCTAAGTGTGGGTATCATGTTTCGGCCTCATCTAAGGTCCGACTAACATAATAAACAGGGAATTTCGTACCTTTCTCTTCTAGACTAGGACCCAACTTACCACTATCTCCGAGACTTCTAAATATAAGTAGAGTTGCTCGTCCGCTTTCGGGGTGTGAAGTAGTGGCGGGCTCGACATGTACCGTTTTAGTTCTTCTATGGCTTGTTGGCATTCTGGGGTCCATGCAAAATTGCTCTTTTTCTTAAGCAGTGAGAAGAAGTCGGTGACTTCTATCTAAGGACCTCGAAATGAATCGACCTAGGGCAGCTATGCGCCCTGTTAATCTTTGTATGGCCTTGACATTATACACGACCGTGATATCTTCGATGGACTTGATTTTATCGGGGTTGATCTCGATCCCCCGATTTGATACCATGAAGCGGAGGAACTTGCCCGAGCCAACCCTGAACGCGCACTTCTCCGGGTTGAGCTTCATGTTGTACTTTCTTTGTGTGTCGAAGGTCTCATCAAATGTTTCAAATAGTCCTCTGCTCGCAAGGACTTAAGTAACATGCCATCAATATAAACTTCCATTGATTTTCCTATTTGTTCTTCGAACATTCAATTTACTAGGCGTTGATAAGTTGCACCAGCATTCTTTAGTCCGAACGACATTACGTTATAACAATAAGTGTCGTATTTAGTGATAAATGAAGTCTTTTCCTGATACTCCGGGTTCATTTGTATTTGATTGTACCCAGAGTAGGCATCGAGAAAACTGAGAATCTCATGGTCGGCCGTGGCATCGATCATACGATCAATATTCGGCAAAGGAAAAGAATCCTTAGGGCATGCTTTGTTTAAATCCTTATAGTCTACACACATTCTAAGTTTATTTCCCTTCTTAGGGACTACCACTGTGTTCGCTAACCATTCGGGATATTTTGCTTCCCGAATATACCCTATTTTGAGAATTTTGGTTACCTCATCCTTGATGAATGCATGATTAACCTCGGACTGAGGCCTTCTCTTTTGCTTTACTGGACGGAACTTCGGGTCCAAGCTCAGCTGATGTGTAGTCATTTCTGGTGGGATCCCTGTCATATCGAGATGGGACCAAGAAAAGCAACCCATGTTATTTAAAAGAAATTGAATAAGTATTTCCTTACCTTGGGGGTTAATCCTATGACCAAATATACCTTTCGTTCGGACAGGTCCTCGATCAATATGACTTGTTCCAGCTCTTAGACTGTCGATTTGGTGGTGTCGTAATCGTCGGGAATTATGAAGGATCGAGGGATCCAGTAGTCACCATCCTCGCCCGCTCCCTACTCCCCCGACTGAGTCGAGGCTGGTGCCTGTGGTTGCTATTTGGCCTCCTGCTTTCCTTTTGACTCTGATCATTTGTTGACGAAAGCGCCGATACCGGTATTACTTCATCAACCGCGAACATCTCTTTGGCGGTATTTTGTTCTCCATACACTATTTTTACTCCCTCTGTGTTGGAAATTTTAGAACTTGGTGACGGGTTGAAGGGACCACCCTCATGTTATGAATCCAGGGTCGTCCGAGCAGGGCATTGTATCTTATATCGCCCTTGATCACATGGAACTTTGTTTCTTGAACGGTCCTCGCTACGTTTACTGGCAAGATGATCTCACCTTTGGTAGTTTCACTTGCCATGTTAAAGTTATTAAGAACTCGAGCTGCGGGCACATCTGATAAATCAAAACACGTTTAACCTAAATTTTAGTCATAAGAATAGATATTACCAGTGCATCGTTGTGGGGTTGAGATATCCCTTCTGCTTCCTCATCATTAAAAGACAAGGTTCCTTCTGGTACATAGTCTCGAGTTTGTTTTTCCCTGGTGATCGACACTTTGGTGCGCTTGAACATGGGTCCCTGCGGAATATCAACCCCACCAACGATCATGTGAATCACGTGTTGTGGTTCTTCCTGTTCATTCTTCCTATTTGCATCCTTGTCTCTAAAGTGGTTCTTGGCTTGGTCGCTCAAGAATTCTCGAAAGTGGCCCTCGTTGAAGATGCGGGCTACCTTTTCACTTAGCTATCTGCAGTCTTCCGTTTTGTGACCATCGGTACCATGGTATTTGCATATCTGATTTGGGTTCCTCTGGGTCGGATCGGTCTGCAGAGGTCGATGACATCTGGTATCTTTGATCCATCCAATGGCCGATATAATAACTGATGCATTGGCCCTAAAGTTGTATTCTGGTAGTCATGGTGCTTCTGTGGGCTCGACATGTTTATCGAAACCATTCTTATAACCTATTTGGCCAAACTTTTTTTGGGCCAAAAGTGTTTTTTTTTGCCAAAAGCACTTTTGGCCAAAAATTGAGGTGTTTGGCCAAGCTTTTGGAAGGAAAAAAGTGCTTTTGAGGAGAAGCAGAAGCATAAGCAGTTTTTGAGAAGCAGAAAAAAGTAGCTTCTTTCCAAAAGCACTTTTCTAAGAAGCACTTTTGAGAAAAATACGCTTAGAAGCAGTTTTCAAAAACTTGGCCAAACACTAATTACTGCTCAAAAGTGCTTTTCAAATTAATTAGCCAAACACAAACTGCTTCTCACCAAAAGCACTTTTTAAAAACTACTTTTGAGAAAAGCACTTCTCAAAATAAGCTGATTTTAGAAGCTTGGCCAAACATGCTATTACTTATGAGCCCCCGGGAGCCCTGTCCTTGGTCATTACTTCGATCACTTTGAACGGGATTGCGTACAAGGCCGGTGTTCCTACGATCTCCGTCGTTTTGTTGATACCGATATTTGTTCGATCGGGGTTCTCTATCGATGTCCCTTTGAATTCAACCGACGGGCCTACTAGGATAAACGGAACCGGAAGGAGTTCCCAACTAATCATCCTTGACCCTGATTTTTGACTAGTACCGATTATGCACATCAGCCCAGGTAACATCTGGATACTCAATTAAATTATGCTTTAGCTGCCGTGAGGCTACCGAACTTCATACGTTCAAACCTTGAGTAAAAGCTTGGACAACCCAATCATCTACGACCGGGGGTAGGTCCATGCGTTCCATCTGGAACTGAGATACAAATTCCCTTAACATTTTGTTGTCCTTATATTTCACTATGAAGAGGCCCGACTTCCTAGTCGCGACCTTTATTGCTTCGGTGTGTGCTTTGACGAAGGAATCTGCAAGCATGGCGAAAGAATTAATGGAATTGGGCGGCAAATTGTGGTACCATATCATCGCCCCTTCGATAAAGTTTCTCCAAATTTCTTCAGCAGAACGGACTAAATCTCGTTATCCTCTAAGTCATTCCCTTTTATCGCGCATGTATAAGAAGTGACAGGCTTATTAGAGTCGGTGGTCCCATTATACCTAGGAATTTCTGGCATGCGGAATTTCTTCGAATTGGGCTTAGGAGCCGCACTTGGGAGGAAAGGCTACCCTTCAGAATCGGTGGTGCCCCCGGTATTTGGTTAACTCGGGAGTTGTATGTTTCTACCTTTTTTCCATTTGGCTCGATCTTCTTTTCCCCTGATTCGATTCACTTTGTGAGCTCCTTGAGCATTTTCATTATTGTGGGGTTAGTCCCCAATTCATTGGCGTTCGACCTCTCCGGTACTTGTTCGACACTGTGAACAACTTCCAGCGAGGGTTCGAGTTTAGCCCCACTCGGTGCACGGTTCTAATTTTGTAGTTTCACTATAGCAGCTTGTTGAGCCTGTAACATTTCAAATATCAGTTGAAGGCTGACTCCGCCGTCTTTGCCGCCTCGACCACCTGATCGAACTTCTCTGCAGATGCTATTTTCGGGATCAACACCTAGATTTGCATATAGGGCAACATGGGAACTAACGTCGATGGGATTTGCAATTGGTACTCCCTCGAGGCCAGCCTGAGGCACTTCGATCCCTGGGGCGACTATATTGTCATTTTCCTCATGGAAACCAAGGCCGTTGTCGGCGGCGTGTGTGGGTACTGCTTGTGAGCTCGACATGCTGATCATGAAATCAAAAACACTTACGAGAACAAATGTAAAGTAGCGTGTGTTATGAGAATTAATACCATGCAATCACTATTATCTTTAGCCCACGGTGGACGCCAAACTGTTTACCCTTAAAATTGGATAACAATTAAACTTATAAGTGGTTTTAAGGACACGCGATTTCACATAATACCAATTGATAAATACGATGATTAATAATAGAAATTGACAGTAAAATAAGCAAACCAATATTGAAATGCAATTCAACCCTTGAGATGGTCCGCCCTCGAATCGACTGAGAATAAAGCTAAATAATAAGGTACGAACCGATGAACAAGAGAATAGGCGAAAAGAGTATTGTATTGCTATGATAATGCGAAAGTTAGATAGTTTAACTCTCCTTTATATAGTAGAGGAATTCTACTTATGGTACAATTCTAATTACAGAAGAAAATCCCATGATTAGTTAAATAACCGTTTTTGATTTGATCCATTTTGAGATTTCCGCCATGATCCTCGACCAGTGACGAATATCTCGTCTTTCTGTTATTATGCCATATTCGGTCTAGCTCGATGTCTATCCCGTCTGGTCTCGATCACTACTGGTCTCGATCTCGACAGGTACCTCTAATCCCGAACACGGTACTTTATTCTCATGTCTCGGTCTGATCTATTACGGGGCCGATCCCGGTCCATCCCCTGGTCTCGGTTAATCAGTAAAATCGGGTGGGCCCGATTTTAATAGTATACACAAATATTAGCTAGTTTTTGGAGAAAAACTTGTTTCATCTATCTCCAAAAATAAATAAATAATATTTTCAACATTTTCAATCTGAGTTTTTTTTTGAGATATTTTAAAAATCAAAATAATACTAGAACTATTTTTTCAAATTTATAAGCAAGCGAAGTGCGTCGCCAAACAAGAAAACAGTCGCTGCATTTAAAACGTACCGAGCATCAAACCCAGATAAACGACACTCTCACCGTCGTTTTTGCTTATTGGCACCCATCACTCCACCTTTCTCTCTCTCCAACTCAAAGTTCCCAAAATTTCGACCCCCCCTCCCCCCGGACCCAATATCTGATTTCCCTTATTATTCGAGATCCTCGCCGTGAGAATCATTTCTAAGTTCAACTTCCGCCACCGGAAAATCGCTTCTCCGGCCGATTAGCAAATCGCGTCGGAATGAGTAACGGCGGTGGAGAGCTACTTCAAATCGAGCCTCTTGAGCTTCAGTTTCCCTGTAAACTTCTCTACTTTGTTCAAATTAGAAACTTCTAGAAATATTTCCATTTTTTTCACTTGTCAGATCCGTGTTACGCTTTCTCTCTTTTTAATTTAATTTATTTTTTATGTGTGTTTTGTGCTCTTTTCGATAGTTGAATTGAAGAAGCAGATCTCATGCTCCATACAGTTGACAAACAAGTCCGATAACTATGTCGCTTTCAAGGTAACTTTGCTAATTTTGAAGGTGTAGTTAGCACTTTTACTGTTTTTTGAAAGAATTTAAGTTATATGACCGACAGTGTAAAATATTAGTGTTAACTTAACCTGTTATGGCATGTGACTTAGCATTTATTCTGGATTATCAATCAATACTTATCAAATAGAGTTACTTGCAATTTCCTTTTAGGTCACCTGATAGTGTAAATATTATTTACACCACCAATACACAGAGCTTAAACTCTTAATTAGCTATTATTGAAGGTTGGAATTTTTCCTTTTTAGGTGAAGACGACGAATCCAAAGAAATATTGTGTAAGGCCCAACACTGGAGTTGTCATGCCTCACTCTGCCAGCGATGTCAGAGGTCTCTCACTATGCATTTTTTGGGACATTTCGAAATGTTTGACACCATTTCATTTATATACAAGTTCACGAATTTAAATGCATTAAACTATTCAAACTTTTAAATTTGATGGGATGTTTTCTCTATCAAACTAAGTTTTAACAATTATATTTATATTTTCCTCTACTATTACTTATATGAAATCCCTCTGTTTTTATTTATGTGAACCTAGCTAATGGGGTACTAAGTTTACGAAAGAAAAGAAGACTTTTGAGACTTATAGTATTAAACATGTCGTAACATTTATGTGGCGATAAGACTTTGAAGTTTGTTGTCTAAATATACTGCTATAACATTTGTGTAGCTATAAAATCTTGTCATTAAGGATAAATAGGAAGTGTAAGTTGAAATGTTTTCAGATTAAGAAAGGCGTCAAGTCTTTTTGAACATACTAAAAAGGAAATAAGGTCACATGAACTGGAACAGAAGAAGGAACATACAAGTGAATTTAACTATTAAAACTTCCGGTCAAATAATAGAAAGAGTAATTCTTTTTTTTTTTTAAAAACCATTTATGGTTCAGTTACAATGCAAGCACAGAAGGAGGCTCCAGCAGACATGCAATGCAAGGATAAGTTCCTGCTTCAAAGTGTTGTTGCAAGCCCTGGCGCTACTGCAAAGGACATTACTCCTGAGATGGTAACACTTTTAAGTTGTTGTTATGAATAACTTGCGGCCTTTTTTGCCATATTCATGAGAACTAGCATGGTTTAATGCACTTTTTGGTTTTTAGTTCAATAAGGAGGAGGGGAATCATGTGGAGGATTGTAAGTTGAGAGTCGTTTACGTTCCACCTCAACAACCACCATCGCCTGTGCAGGAGGGTTCCGAGGAAGGTTCCTCTCCTAGGGCCTCAGTGTCTGAAAATGGAGCTGTAAATACATCCGAGTTTAATAATGTAAGTTTTTAGATGTCGTGTCTTAATGTCATTAAAGATAAAAATGTGTCCTTTTGGAAAGCAAAACTCGATTGGAATTTAAAATGCCTGGATACTTTGG
The DNA here is from genome assembly GCA_005239495.1 of Nicotiana undulata. Classification (NCBI taxonomy): domain Eukaryota; kingdom Viridiplantae; phylum Streptophyta; class Magnoliopsida; order Solanales; family Solanaceae; genus Nicotiana; species Nicotiana undulata. The sequence continues at coordinate 41,786 of ML274873.1, read as the reverse complement.
CTACAGATTTCAAGGGCATATAATGAGCAGCAAGACAGCTCGTCGGAGGTAATCTTCACTTTTAATTATTTGTTGGCTAGCATTAGTATCAGTGCTAGCTGTATAATTCAACATGAATGACAACATTTTAGTATCAGAAACCACAGAATGTCATGTGATTGTCTTTCTATGTTTTCCTTTTTACTACTGTTCCTGCAGTGCTTAACAAGGTCTGTTGGTTTAGTACTGTGACAACATTTAAATTGACATATTGAAAGTTAAAGCTCCAATATGATTAGAAAATAGACATGGCATATCCCCAAGTATAACTGTTGGGTTTCTTTTGTGAAATTGACGCAAGGACAACGACTATTACCTCTGTTCCTTTTTATGTGGTACTATTTCCTTATTAGTACGTCAAAAAGAATGACATCTTTCCTTATTTGAAAACAATTAACTCTAAGTTTTTCATTTTACACCTAATAATATGCTTTTATAGCCGCAAAAATGTCATGGCATGCTTAACACCACAAGTTGTCAGATGAAAAAACCCGAAGAACCAACTCATTGATTTAATAAACCAATAGGTATGTTCCTAGTTTGGTACTGCATGGTATTAGATTGAGAAAACCCGACATTATTCGGTTTGCTGTGGGATTGAGGGTCAAATAGCATAAATAGTTTGAATAGGAGATATTGTTCATGATTCTAGTACTCATGCTTTCTAGGCATAGCTAGCATCCATGGCTTTTTGTATTTGATTTTGAGATTGTTTTTTATCGTCAATTGTAAAAAAAACAAAGCACAACATTGTTTAAGTTTCAGTTTAAGTTCTGTATTCTATGTTGAATATTGTAGGAGTCCTATGTTTATTCTTTTAAATGTGAACCTAGTTGACTACTGGGCACGAAGTTTAAAAAAGAAATGAAGACTTGAAATTTGTGGTCTTAGGCATGCCGTAACATTTATGTGGCTATTAGACTTTTGAAACTTGTGATCTTAAACATGCCATATCATTTGTGTGGTTAAGAAAGCTTCTCATTAAGGGTAATATTAGATCTAAAATTAAAGCCTTTCCTTATAAGGAACGAGTTCATTCTTTTTTGAACTGACTAAAAAGGAAATAGGTTCACATGAATTGAAAAGGAGGGAGTATTAATTTTTGATAATCATATATGAGTGCAAGATTGTTGTTAGATCAATGAAAGTGTATTAATTATCAGTTATCATAGAAAAAATTCCTTACTCAGGATATTTCATTAGATCATTTGTTCATGTCCTGCTAAACATGTGTAGACTTATTGGAACTTTATCTTTTACTCCAATAGATTGAATGGATTGAATTTGTATTTCACGTGACAAAAGAAAACCAAGAAACCAATATAGTTATTTTTTCCTTTTAGGTAAAGATTGACTCCAAACGAAAGATGAACACCCTTAGTTACTGTTATCCAAGAACATATTCTATTTTATATTTGAGGCTATTAGTTTTGTCTGTTGTTGCAAGGTTCTATTAGCCCCACCAGGTTTTCTGATTGTTTAGCCAGAATACTAATGGGAAAATCTGACTTCACATATGCTCTGTCGTTTCCATTTCGTGGAAGATTATGATTTTGATTCCCATTTTCTTTTGACCATGCTTCATGGCAATACATTGTACAGGCAATAATTTCCAAAAATACTGATTTTATTATTAACCAGCAAAACAGATTTTCTTTCCAAACATTTCAGCCATTGAAATCCCATTTGGTAATGTTTAATATGTTCACTCCAAATCTGGAATATGACAAGGTGGGTTGCTCTGATGGTAAGCACCCTCCACTTCCAACCAAGAGGTTGTGAGTTCGAGTCACCCCAAGAGCAAGGTGGGGAGTTTTTGGAGGGAAGGATGCCGAGGATCTATTGGAAACAACCTCTCTACCCTAAGGTAGGGGTAGGGTCTGCGTACACACTACCCGCCCCAGACCCCACTTGCGGGATTATACTGGGTTGTTGTTGTTGTTGTACTCCAAATCTGGAATATAAAGTGACATCTACTTGAATCCTGTTCGGTTATGCTTAATATGGTTAGTTGAAATCTCGCATATCGGAGTGACACTACAATGAGATGGGACCATGAAAGTACTGTAGTTGGCGGAAGGATGCTAAACCATTTGGGGAGGATTAGCTGTTATAATCGCTTTTTGAAAAAAGAGTCAATAAGAGTACCTTTTTTGATTCTCATATAGACAGTCTTCTTATAGGAGTAGTTGATTGATGAACCTTCTATTAATGATGAAGATTGTCCTTGGTTGAATCATTGTAGGCTCATAGCTTCTTCTTACTATTCTTTATTGCGCCTTGGTTCATTCTACCCGGTCAGTGGAAACGTTTCCTGGTGAAGCTTTGTTGATCTTAGATGTTTCGATATTGTTAGTAGTCTTGTGCATAGTTCCTTGTGATTTCATACCCAGCTTCGATCTTTCCCATGACTTTTTCCTGTTACAGTACTGGTGCATTTATTCTTCATCCTTTTGTCTTAATAATGTTTCCGGACAAAAGAAGACACTTAAGTTGGGACAGTATGGGTACTAACTATGTAGTTCATTTTTTTTATTTATAAACTACTTTGAAAGGGGCTAAAATGGAGCTGAATGATGTAGAGAGTTCATATAGCTGAAGTCAACTAGTTTTGGGATGGAGACATAGTTGTTGATGTATCAAAAAAGAAAAAAAGAGGAGAGAGAGATGTTCAAAGAAATGTATATGGACGAGGAAAGCTGACAGGAAACTATTCCTCCCATCTCTTTATATTTTGAAGATGCTGGATGTGAGGTTGCTCTATCTACTGCTGATAAAATAGATAGCAGGGAACATGTCTCCCTAATTAACTCATTCTTCCACCAAATCTACCAAGACAATTGCGAAATGGAGCCTTTTATGTTGAAAATTACATGAAGCCCTTGTATTTCAAGCTTTTGTAAGATGGCATGTTATGCGATAGTTATACTACAATCCGTATTTAATCATTCTTATTAAAAGAATGCTGTTGGATCCTTTCTTTGCAGAAGAATTAGGACATGATATTCACATTCATGTTGCATTGAACAATTCCTGTGCTTAGAGTAGTATATTAATGTGGTATTGTTAGTTTGCTTCTGTCACCAGCGTGATTCAAATCAACATAGCATATTGTCTCCATTTTTCATTTTTGTACAAAGTTCAGCAGAAGTGTATCTCTGTTGAGAGTAACAAATTTTTTCACCAGGTTGTAGATAATTTTCGATTCCATTTCAAATGTATTTCCGCTCTCTATTACCTTTTGTTTTCGGGTGATCTTTCCATTTTTTGCCATTTATTCTCATGATCAATACAATGGGAGACATGCCTTACTTTCTGATGCAGTTGGATATTTACTATTCTCTCATCCTTCAGGATATAGGTCTGGTGCTCTGTATCCTATGTGGTTTGTTTTAACTTAGACCACAATCAACGAGATTAGATGCTTAAAGCATGAGATATTACTTGGAGAAGCTGTCAATATTCGAGTGTTAGAAGTTCTTGAGTGGAATTGCCCTGTGCTGGTTTTCGTATAATAAACTGTACTTGTGTTTATGTTAAACTATTTGTCAATTTTTTTCTTTTCGGAGTCTAGGCACCGTTTGGGCTTATACAAGTGTATTTAGTGATTGTTCTGCTCTGAACTTGATTTGGTTGACTTCATTGAACCTTTGATGCTATACCTATAGTTAATTTCTTTCTTCATCAACTGATGATCGTTTGTCCCTTCAGGGTGTACTAGTATTTTCTTCTTCAGTATTTTCACGCTGCTTATCTTATTGAATACTTGCTTCGTAATAAAGCTGGTTTCAGTGTTTACAGTTTACCAATTTAGCCAAACCTTTGATAGGTTTAATTCTCCATTCTTCCATTTGTCTTGTTTGCAGACAAAGGCACTAATTTCAAAGCTGACAGAAGAGAAAATTTCTGTTATACAGCAAAATAACAAGCTTCAGCAAGAATTGGTAAGGGCTCTAATGTACAAATATTGTTTTTTTAGATGGAAATGTATTTTTTTACGACTTGCTTTCTCCCTTTCTTCGAAAATTGTGTACTTCTCACTACTGCTTACCATTGACAATTTCACATGATCTTTCAATACTTTCTTAAGCTAGAGACTTGGATTGTATTGGAGAAAAGTGTTTAACTCAATATACATAATATGATAAAAAAGAAAAGGACATAAACTTCGTTTACTGGTTGGTTCGCGAGGAGAGGTTGGTAAGTATGAAACACACATCTTCTCAAAATATTAGGTATGAAAAACACATCCTTCTTCCTTCAGTTGGAATACAGATGAGAGTGAAAGGCTATTGTTGGCCTGATATGCTTTGGTAGCATGAAAAAAAGAGATAATTAGGAATGTACTGCATTGCTGTTTGCATGAGTAAAATAAACTCATCATCAGCCCGACAAGCCTAACCCATTTATATTAGTTTCCTGATGAATTGGTTAATCATCAGCACTTGCTTACTTTTCATGAATGCTCAATTAGCTACTTATTATCTTTAATATTTCAAAAAGAAGGGTCAGGCTGGTTTGGTTTCTAGTTTCGAGTTAAAGACTCAATTTGCATTTTTTGGTGAAGAGGAATTTATTAAATGCATCCAGCGGATGCAGGCAAAAAAGTCTCAATTTGCGTTGAAATTAATGACATATAAAAGAGGGGGCTTTGCCTACTTTGGCACGGCAAGAAGCTAAAATCCGGTCTTCTGAATTTTATTCTTGAACTTCATGAACTTTGTCATATGCAGGCGCTCTTGAGACGTGAACGTAATAGTAGTCGTGGTGGGATCCCAACTATATATGTTCTCATTATTGGATTGCTGGGCATCATTCTGGGCTATCTTCTAAAAAAGACATAATCATTTAGACAACCTTGCTATATTCTCAATGTTCCAACTGTTTGAAAAACTTCAGAATCTTAAGTCAATTAGTTGTCTGGTTGACTTGACTTTTGTACAAGTCAATTTCATTGGCTTTGTAATGGCCTTGAGCTTCAAGAGCTATCATCATCTGGCCTACTATATCAACATCCTCCTTTTGGCAATTTGACAAGACAACATTAGTTTATTGGTCAAAGTGTACTTCCTAAGTTATGGCTGCCTCAAAGTGTTGGAAATACTGATAAGTGATTGTAGTTGAGTGATCCTAATGGCATGGAGGATTTACTTGGAGTACTTCAACTGTTTTCCTTGGTTACCCTTGGAGACCTTATTTTCATTTTTAGATTTTATCTTGTTTGCTCCTTCCTGTATTTTTTGGGGTTGTTTGATTGACCATATTACTAGAATTAATCTCAGTACTAAAGTTCGTGCTACTAGTTTGACGTTTGGCTGAAACTTTGGTTTTTGTATTAATAATACCACTGTTAGCTGTGCAGTAATTTTCATATCTGTCGAATTTAATATGGAAGTGCAGTGTGTATCGGCAATGCTGTATTAGTGTATTTTTCTTAATCAACACCCATAAGCGCTTTGGGTAAGGGTATATTAAGGAAAAGGATCATACAATGGATGGGGGGCTTGGCCTGACCTCCTTCGATACAATTGGATCCTCAAAAAGGCTACAAAACAGCTTTAAGATTGTACATTTGTATGAGATCCCACATCTAAAGGTTTTTCTATACATTTAACTTACAAAAAAGTTTGGGATCTATCTAGATGGTAAGGTCCCTTTGCCATTCTAGGTAGATGTTGATGTTGAAATAGGAGTGTGGACTCATTGTTTGTTGAAGCCTGTTTAGCCAAGACATCAGCCACTTGGTTAGCTTCTCTATAACAATGCATTGTCTGACCATTCATCTGAATCAAAAGCTGATTAATGTCATCTATCATATGCTTCCGTTTGAAGTTCTCCTGAGTGATTCCTGTCAACATATTGGTGATGATAAGAAAATATAACACCAACAAGACATTTGACGTTCCTTATTGTGCACACCTTTCAACTCCAATTTTTGCAGCAATAGCTTCTGCTTCATTATTGCTACTGCAAACAATAGGTGCTGAAAAAGCCATGATCAGGTCTCCCCTCTCATCTTTGATTATGCGGGCGTACCTATGCTTCTGCTATTTGCCAAGAAACTACCATCAGTATTTATTTTCACAACTCCATGAGGTGGTTTATTTCAGCAGACAAGTTTCCACTTAGGAATAGGCTTAAGACTTTCTACTTAACCACACTATTCTGGCCATGAAATAGGAACTTCACATGAGGTGAAGGCTATATCCATAGGAGCCTTCATATTCCAAAAGATCTGGTGCTTCATCTTTTGAACTGAGTATTTGTTGCTCACCATATTTATAGGCACATGACCCCTTCCAAATTTCCCAGCATATGATTACTGGCATGACCTGTAGTAGCCAACTATGTGCCTTCTTTGTGGTGTCCAGGCTCCACCATTTTCTGAATTCTTCTGTAGGATATTCCTTGGTGTTGGATCCCTATAAATGAACCAAAAAGAAGATCCATGACTGCTGGGCTACCTCTTCCTCAAACAAGACATGTTTGCATTGTCTCACATTGAGGAATAGAGCAACATCTGTGCGGGAAATCTACTAATCCATAACTGCTGTATAATAGTTGTAAATGAGAATTTAGGAAAATAGTTGTTATTAGTAAGTTCTGCAGTACTGATTTTAAAGTAGGAAGCTGTTTAAAATAATTTTGTTAGTTCCTTTGTCGTATTCAAGTAAATCTCATTGCAATGTTCTTTTCTTTATTTGAGGCAGCAAAATTTGATATTTCAAAATATTTTATTCACAATGTGGTAATAAGCGAAGTGGTAAGTTGGATAAAGTGATGTAAATAGGCTAAAAGGGTTGTTAGTTTTGGGAATATTGCGGGGGAAGTGTATGGTTAACCATTAATAACACATGTATTTATTTTTAAGTCACTGTTTAAAATGTCTTTAGTCTTTAGTCACTGCTTTAATAAACTTTACTTGCCCGGACGAAAATACCCTCCTGCTCATAAAGTTCAGGACCAAGTGTCCTTAACTTTTGAACTTGTAACTCTAAGTTCAGGATTTCAGGACTACATGTCCTTAACGTTTGAACTTGGAACTCGAAGTTCAGGACTTCAGGACTACATGTCCTTAACTTTTGAACTTGGAACTCGAAGTTACCTGTCCTTAATTTGTGTGCTTGTAAGTCTAAGTTAAGGAATGCTTGTCCTTAACTTTTGAACTTGTAAGTCTAAGTTTAGGACCTATTGTCCTTAACTTTTGAGCTTTTTAGTCTAAGTTTAGGTCTAAGTGTCCTTAACTTTTGAACTTGTAACTGTAAGTTCAGGATTTAGTGTCCTTTAACTTTTGAGCTTGTTAGTCGTTTAGGACCTATTGTCCTTAACTTTTGAGCTTGTTAGTCTAAGTTCAGGATATATTGTCCTTAACTTTTGGGCTTCTTAGCCTAAGTTCAGGACTTATTGTCCTTGACTTTTGAGCTTGTTAGTCTAAGTTCAGGACTTCAGGATCTATTGTCCTTAAGTTTTGACCTTGTAACCGTAAGTTCAGGACCTATTGTCCTTAACTTTTGAGCTTGTTAGTCTAAGTTCAGGACCAAGTGTCTTTAACTTTTGAACTTGTAACTCTAAGTTCAGAACCAAGCGTCCGTAACTTTTGAACTTGGAACTCGAAGTTCAGGACCAAGTGTCACTAAATTCTCATCGAATTTTCTTTTTGGCAAGAAATGGTGTGTCAATCTCATCTTTCCAACGACTTTAGCTAATCTCCCAATCTTTAATTCCTTCAGAATTATCTCTAATAAGCTGCATAGTTATAGTATACTTTATCCCTAGTCTATATCATGCACTCTTTAGGATTTGGCTTTCATGGCTGACGATGTCTAGAGTCACTGTATCAATTATACGAATCATATACTGGTATTATGTCAGCATCTTTCAAAGGTTTCAAAAACGTTGAGTCCACGACAGTCGCCACCGGAGAGAGCGGCACAGTTCTTCTCCCTAACACACGAAAGAGATAGAAGAAAGGGTAACACATTCTTTTCATATTGATTTTAATATTCTAGTGGTTATTATTGCTAAGCATTAAAAATGCTGGATAAAAAGTAAACACCACTTAAAAAGTGGCTACCCCATACAATTTTTACGAATATAACGTGTGAAATGTAATATGGGGATTAATAATTGGCATGATTGTTTCGTGGATATACTTTTTTGGTAGATGTTTTTGTTTATTGGATTTAAAATGGGATTATAATATGGGGAGGTAAAACATGTATTTTGTTTACACTAAATAAACACGGATAATTTTTATTTCCGATTTTATCTTTGGCCTTTTCAAGATTGTTTAACCGAAAAATACTTTATGTGGTCAAAGTCAATATTTGAATAAATCAGGGTTCTAATAACCAAGCTTATATTACTTTTCCAAAAAATAAGAGAATAAAAAATAGTTGCAAAGTAATTGAAATGTAATTGGAGAGAAATCTTATTGGTGATCGTTGTTTTCTTCCAAGAATTTGTGAACTATCTTCAACCAAGTACGATATAAAACTAAGAGATTGATTGCATATATTTTTGAGTATTCTGATGATCGTACAAAATAAGGTAAGAACCCTTATATAAGGATATAAAGATGTAACGGCTCCCTCTCACTTAATTCCTATCCGTTATCGACATTAACTGCACGAATTGCATGTTATTGAAATTACCCGTATCTTAGACGGCTTGCGGTTTATGTTTGTGAACAAGAATCTTCAACCAAGTACGATATAAAGCTAAGAGATTGATTGCATATATTTTTGAGTATTCTGATGATCGTACAAAATAAGGTAAGAATCCTTATATAAGGATACAAAGATGTAACATCTCCCTCTCACTTAATTCCTATCCATTATCGACATTAACTGCACGAATTGCCGGTTATTGACATTACCCGTATCTTAGACGGTTTGCGATTTATGTTGAGCTCACACTATTCCTGCTGTTTATCTTAGCCCCGGGCCTTAGATACTGGCTAATGTTATTGCATGTCATTTATCTTATGGTTTCTATGCTTATGTTACTATTTCTACGGTTTCTGCTGGAGTTACTAATGGATTGTCTTTTCCTGTTTTTATTTCCGTCTTCCCGAGCCGAGGGTCTATTGGAAACAAACTCTCTGCCCTATCGGGGTAGGGGTAAGGTCTGCGTACGCATTACCCTCCCTAGACCCCACTTTGTGGGACTTTACTTGGTAGTTGTTGTTGTTATTGTTGTTGTTGTTGTTGTTTTGTTGTTATAGTTATGGTAATTATAGGTGATCGCGCTAATCAGGGATAACACCAATTCTCTTCCCATATTCGTAGCTGTTTGTGAATCTTCCTCATTTTTGGCCTTCACACATCCCGTGCCTATTTCTTCTTTCCAGTTATCAGATATGACACCTTCTTCTATAATTCCGGAGGGTATTTTGACCGTGCCTCATCATTCTTCTTTGTTAACTTGATGCAGATTCTCTTGCACCATATCATAAGTCCATGCGTCTTACCTATTTTTCCACAAATACAAAAATACTTTAGAAGAAGAGCTTTCTAAAACGGCATGTTTATCGCAAAAGTAATAGAACAACTAGCACGAATTGTATAAGCTTCCACTAAGCATTACATAAGCAAAGATAGAACTGTCACGACCCAAAAATCAACCGTCGTGATGGCCCATTTCGTGGAACTAGGCAAGCCACTACTCAACATTTCAACACAGTAAACAACTTTGAAAATAAAGACGAAAGCAATGAATGTTGAAGAAAGCCTTTTTGAACAGAAATAATTCGAAATACGATACAATCTATCTCAAAATCGAGGTGTCAGAGTACATGAGCATCTACACCGGAATACAGTCTACTACAAGATCTAGGGGATAAAATTGAAGTACAAATAGAGATAAAGAAGGAGAGTCAAGGCCTGCGAACGCCATGCAGCTACCTCGATAGTCTCCAAATTCGGACTCCTCGATCAGCAGCCGCCGTGACTCGAATCACCTGGATCTGCACGAGGTGCAGAGTGTAACGTGAGTACAACCAACTCAGTAAGTAACAAGTCCAACCTTTGGACTGAAAGGTAGTGAGGAACTCAACTGGTACAACAAAAATAGAAATAACAGTGCAGAAACGTAGGCATGCTTTCAAGCTAAATAGATAGTTCAAAACAGTAAAATAGATCAAGTATGAACAATGTGAAGGATATAACTCTTCTACTTCTACATGCCAATGCACACACTGTATGTGATGCACCATGCTGACAGTCTCATGTGCTCACGCTCTCAAATACTGAACCACCCGGTACTATATATGGCCCATACGGCCCAGGGAAGATCCATCCCAGAATATATACATCACTGACCATCAGTCACCCAGTACCGAGGAAGGCCAATCCGTCATGTGGAGAAGATCCACCTCCAGGTATCAAATGCTTCACACAAGATCCATGTCCAGGGAAGATCCATCCCTCAATAATATCAACTGCGATCACTGGGGGTGTGTACAGACTCCAGAGGGTCTCCTTAAGCCCAAGCACTATCATAAATCAATATAACCGTTGCGGCGTGCAGCCCGATCCCTTAACTGTCACTCATAATAAGGCTCTCGGCGTCACTCAGTCATCAATCTCTCCAGTCTCACTCACGGGCTCACAATGTCAAGAAACTAGCCGGGAACAATGATATGATGTATCACCAAATAATAACAGAGACTAAGATATGATATGAAATGCATGGATATAACTGAGTACGAAATATCAGTGAAATCAATAAGGTGACAACAAGATATGACCACTATGGGTCCCAACGGTACCAACATAAAGCCAAAACATGATATCTAACATGATTGGCAACTCAATTACTTTATCACATGATAAAGCACAAATATCAACCAAATAAAACCACTACACAGTGTCACGGAATCAACCAGATCACAATTACCACGGTGCACGCCTGCACGCCCGTCACTTGGCATGTGCGTCACCTCAATACCAATTACATAACACATAACTCGGGGTTTCGAACCCTCAAAACCAAGTTTGGAAGTGTTACTTACCTCAATTCGGGAAAAACTCTACTCCAAAATGCCTTTTCCCCTCAAATTGGTCTCCATACGTCCCGAATATAGCCATAAGCAGTACAATACAATTAATATAGGCTAACGGGATCAATTCCACAAGAAAAATACTAAATTATAGCCACAAATCCGAAATCGGCTCAAACCCGACCTTCGGGCCCACGTCTCAAAATCCGACAAAAGTCGCAAAATTCGAAATCTCATTCACTCAAGAGTCTACCCATATCAAATTTACTCAAATCCGATAAAAATATCCCATTCAAAACCTCAAAAATCTAACTCAAAAACTCTTCCTCCTTTTCCCCAAATTTTCACCCCAAATCACAAATTATATGATGAAATTAAAGGCATAATCATGGAATTTAGCTAAAACCAAGTAAGAATCACTTACCCCAATAAACTCCTTGAAAATCCCTTCAAGATTCGCCCAAATCCGTGGTCTTTACCTCAAAATACGACAAATGGGTTCAAACCCTCATTTTTGAAATTTAACACTTCTGCCCAAATATCCCTTCATCGCGAACGCGACCTTTCCCTCGCGTTCGCGTAGCACAAATGATTCTGCTTCCAAAAACCTTCTTCGTGAATGTGTTCAACCAACCACGAACACAATGCATTCTCTCTTCGCGAACGCGACTACACTTCCGCGATCGCATAGCCCAAAAAGGTTGGGTCCCCAACTGCCTCACTCCTCTTTGCGAACGCGTTACCCTACTCGCGTTCACGATGCCTCCACTAACCACACCTTCGTGAACGCAGGCTCCTCTTCGCGTACGCGAAGAACAAACTTCCATCAGCCTCCAAGAACACTTCGCGAACGCGAGACCTCCCTCGCGAACACATAAGAGGAAACCAGATGAGCTAAAAACCAGCAACTTCAGCTATTTCACCAACTTAAACCAAGTCCGTTAACCACCCAAAACCCGAGGCCCCCGGGACCTTAACCAAACATACCAACATGCCCTAAATCACGACACAAACTTAGTTGAATCGTCAAATCACCTCAAACAACATCAAAAACACGAATTACACACGGATTCAAGCCTAATGAACTTTAAAATTTCCAAATTCTATAAACGACGCCGAAACCTATCAAATCATGTCCGATTGACCTCAAAATTTTCACACAAGTCATAAATGACATCACAAACCTACTCCAATTTCCGGAAATCAAATTCGACCCCGATATCAAAAAGTCCACTCCCAGTCAAACTTTCCAAATTTTCAACTTTTGCCATTTCAAGCCTAATTCTACTACGGACCTCCAAATCACATTCCGGACGCGCCCCTGAGTTCAAAATCACCTATCAGAGCTAAAAAAACCATCAAAATTCAAATCCGAGGTCGTTTACACATAAGTCGACATCCGGTCGACTTTTCCAGCTTAAACTTCCAATTAAGAGACTAAGTGTCTCAATTCACTTTAAAATCACTCCATACCCGAACCAACTAACCTGGTAAGTCATATAGCATATGTAGAACACAAAAGGATCAGAAAATGGGGGAACGAGGCTACAACTCTCGAAATGACCGGCCGGTCGTTACATCCTCCCCCTTTTAAGCAAACGTTCGTCCTCGAACGAGTATAGAGACATACCTGAAGTGATGAAAAGATGAGGATAACGGTTGCACATATCATGCCCGATCTCCCAAGTTGCCTCATCGACCGGCTGACCCTTCCACTGAACCTTCACGGAACCAATGCTCTTTGACATCAGCTTTCGAACCTGCATGTCCAAAATAACCACTAGCTCCTCAACATAAGATAAATCCTTGTCCAATTGGACTAAGATGAAATCCAATACGTGAAACGGATCGCAGTGATACTTCCGGAGCATAGAAAAATGGAATACTAGATGAACTCCTGCTAGACTTGGAGGCAAGGAAAGCGCATAAGCAACCTCCCCAACACGTCGCAACACCTCAAGTGGGCCGATAAACCTTGGGCTCAACTTACCCTTCTTTCCGAACATCATAACACCCTTCATGGGTGACACCTAGAGTAGGACCCGCTCTCCGACCATAAATTCAACATTACGAACCTTCCTATCTACATAACTCTTCTGTTTGGACTGGGCTGTGCGAAGTCGATTCTGAATCACCTTAACCTTCTCTAGAGCATCCTGAACCAAGTCTGTACCCAATAACCTAGCTTCGCCCAGCTTGAACCAACCCACTGGAGACCGACACTGCCTACCATACAGAGCCACACACGGTGCCATCTGGATGCTCGACTGATAACTGTTGTTGTAGGCAAACTTCGCAAGTGGAAAGAACTAATCCCACGAACCCCCAAACTCCATCACACATGCACAGAGCATATCCTCTAGTATCTGAATAGTGCGCTCGGACTGTTCGTCCGTTTGAGGGTGAAATGTTGTGCTCAACTCCACTCGAGTACCCAACTCATGCTATACGACCCTCCAGAACCGTGATGTAAACTGCGTACCCCGATCAGAGATGATAGATACTGGTACGCCATGAAGCCTGACAATCTCGAGGATATACACTCGAGCAAGCTGCCCGGAAAAATAGGTAGTAATCACACGAATGAAATGAGCTGACTTGGTCAACCTATCCACAATCACCCAAACTGCATCAAACTTTCGGTGAGTCCGTGGAAGCCCAACAACAAAATCCATGGTGATTTGTCCATTTCCACTCCATAATCTCTAACTTCTGAAGCAACCCACCTGGCCGTTGATGCTCATACTTCACCCGCTGGAAATTTAGACATCGAGCTACATACTCCACTATGTCCTTCTTCATTCTCCTCCGCCAGTAATGCTACCTCAAGTTCTCATACATCTTTTCGGCACCCGGATGAATAGAGTACCGCGAACTATGAGCCTCCTGAAGAATCCACTCACAAAAACCATCTACATTGGGCACACATAGCCTGCCTTACAACCTCAATGCACCATCATCCCCGATAGTGACCACCTTAGCATCACCGTGCTGGACCGTGTCCTTAAGGACAAGAAGATGGGGGTCATCATACTGACGCTCCCTGATACGATCATAAAGAGAAGACCGAGAGATCACACAAGCCAATACTCGACTCGGCTCAGAGATATCCAATCTAACAAACTGGTTGGCTAAGGCCGGAACATCCAACGCCAATGGCCTTTCTGGTGCTGGTAGATATGCTAATCTCCCAAACCTCTCATCCCGGCGACTCAAAGCATCAACCACCATATTGGCCTTCCCGGGATGGTACAGAATGGTGAGATCATAATCCTTACGAAGCTCCAACCACCTCCGCTGACACAAGTTAAGATCCTTCTATTTGAACAGATGATGCGAACTCCGGTGATCGACGTAAATCTCACAATGGACACTGTACAAATATTTCCGCCAAATCTTCAAGGCATGAATAATAGCTGCTAACTCAAGGTCGTGGACATGATAGTTCTTTTCATGGGACTTCAACTGGTGCGAAGCATATCACTCTACCCTCCTGCATTAGAACACACCCAATACCGATCTGAGAAGCATCACAATACACTATGTAAGAACCATAAGCTGATGGTAGAACTAGAACTAAAGTCGTGGTCAAAGCAGTCTTAAGCTTCTGAAAGCTCTCCTTACACTCATTCGACCACCTGAAAGGAGCACCCTTTTGGGTCAATTTGGTCAAGGGCGATGCAATAGATGAGAAACGCTCCATAAAACGACGGTAATAACCAGCCAAACCAAGAAAGCTCCGAATCTTTGTGGCTGAGGACGGTTTGGGCTAACTCTGAACCGCCTTTATCTTCTTCTGATCCACCTGAATACCCTCACAGGAAAACACGTGCCCCAAGAACGCCACTGAATTGAGCCAAAAATCACACTTGGAGAACTTGGCATAAAGCTTCTCCCCCCTCAACCGCTGCAACACAACCCTCAAATGTTGGGCATGCTCCTCCTGGCTATGAGAGTACACCAGTATATCATCAATGAATACAATAATGAACGATAAGATAAGGATGAAATACACTGTTCATCAGATGCATGAACGCTGTTGGGGAATTAATCATCCCAAAAGACATCACAAGGAACTCATAGTGTCCATATCGGGCCCTGAAAGGTTGTCTTAAGAATGTCCGAGTCCTGAATCTTCAACTAGTGATACCCTGACCTCAAATCAATCTTGATGAACACCCTCACTCCCTGAAGCTGGTCAAATAGATCATCAATACGTGGCAAAGGATACTTGGTTTTGATTGTGACCTTGTTCAACTGCCTGTAATCAATGCACATTCTCATAGTACCATCCTTCTTCTTCACAAATAGAACTGGTTCACCCCAAGGTGACACGCTAGGCCGAATAAACCCCTTATCAAGGAGTTCCTGAAGCTACTACTTCAATTCCATCAACTTAGATGGTGCCATACGATACGGTGGAATAGAAATGGGCTGAGTGCCCGGCACCAAATCAATACCAAAATCAATATCCCTGCCGGACAGCATGCACGACAGGTCTGCAGGAAACACAATTTTGAAATCTCGCACCACGGAAACAGAATCAATAGTAGGGGTCTCTGACCTAACATTCCTCACAAAGCCAATAAGATAGATAACCATTCTCAACCATCCGCTGAGCCTTCAAGTATGAAATCACTATACTGGGAACATAGTCTATAGAGCCGCTCCACTCAACCCTCGGCAACCCCGGCATCGCCAACGTCACAGTCTTAGCGTGACAATCTAGAACAATATGACATGGAGACAATCAATTCATGCCCAAAATCATTTCAAAATTGACCATACTAAGCAACAAGAGATCCACTATAGTCTCTAGACCCCCAATAGTCACTACACACGATCGATACACACGGTCCACAACAATAGTATCTCCCAATGGCGTAGATACAAGAATAGATGAAACTAGAGACTTAAGGGGCATATCCAGATAATCTGAAAAATACGAGGACACATATGAATAAGTGGGACCAGGGTCAAATAATACAGAGGCATTGCTGTGGAGAACTGAGAAAATACATGTGATCACAACATCCGATGCAATGACATCTGGTCTGGTAGGGAGAGCATAGAAATGGGCCTGGCCGCCCCCTGATCGGCCTCCCCCTCTCGGGTGACCCCTAGTTGGCTGGGCGACCGGTGAAGTAACGGGTGCTGAAGTCGTGGGTTGACTTCTCTACCGAGATGAACCTCCCAAAAGGCGGGGACATACCTCTTGATGTGACCAATATCTTCACACTCAAAACAACCCCTCCCTGCAAATGCCGGTGGGGACTGAAGGGAGCCTCGAGCACCGCAATAACTATTAGAAGGACCCGACATAGATGAACCCTGAGCTAACGGTGCATGAGACGAACCCTGAGCAGGAAGGGCACTGAGAGATGAGTTACCCTGACGAGAACTGTGAGAAACATGGCTAGATGATGCACCACGTTGAACTGGGCAAGCCGTCTAAGCATGCCTGTAAGGACGACCCTTGCCGTGGTGGAACTGACCTCCAGAAGGAACACCAATAAAAGCTCCTGATCCAAGAGACCTCTTGGCCTCCCTCTCAACCCGCTCCTGACTGTGGACCATTTCAATCTGTCGAGCAATGTTGAAAACCTCTTCGAACGTAGCACAAGATACCCTCTCTCTGGTCATAAGCACCTGTAACTGAAATGTGAGGCCATCAATGAACCTCCTGATCCTCTCCCTATTTGTGGGAACTAAATAGACTGCATGACGGTCCAACTCAGAGAACCTCATCTTGTACTGTGTCACAGACATATCATCCTGACGTAACTACTCAAGCTGTCTACGCAACTCCTCACTGCGAGACTACGACACGAACTTCTCCAAAAAGAGAACAATGAACTCCTGCCAAGTAAGTGGCGCTGCACCGACCGACCTACGCCTCTAATAAGCCTCCCGCCAGGTGAAGGCAACCCCAGAGAACTGAAAATTAGTGAACGAGACCCCACTAGTCTCCAGAATACCTGCTGTACGGAGCATCCTCTGACACTTATCTAAGAAGCCCTGTGCATCCTCCGCCTCTGTACCACTGAGAGATTGAGGCTGGAGTCTCCCAAGAGTCTCCAATCTACGCTGCTCATCATCAGGCATAACAGGAACCATATAGTCTTGAGAAGTTGCAACCGGTTGGGCTGGTGGTGCCCCCGGTGTCTGGAGTCCCTGTACCACCTGCTCTGGTGTGCGGGCAGCGAGATTCTGAGCATCTCCCCTGGCATGAGAAGTGGCCATTGCGTCCGTAATAGAGACCGCCTGAGCAAGACTGGTTCACACGGTCAGAATCTGAGCTAAGGCCTCCTGAAGGCCTGAAATCACAATGGGCATAGCTGGTGCCTGAGCTGGTCCCGCTGGCGCATCCACAACTAGGACTTGATCCTAAACTGGGGAAATTAGTGGATCTGCAGGTGCTTCCCTAGCTGTTGTGCGAGCTGCACCTGTGCCCCTACCGTAGCCTCTACCGCGACCTCGACCTCTCGCGGCCATGATTGGTGGTTGTCCATCATGCCCCGTAGTACGTGTTTTCACCATCTATGAGAGAATATAATAACAGATTACCACGGTGCACGCCCACACGCCTATCAATTGGCATGTGCATCACCTCAATACCAATTACATAACACAGAATTCAGGGTTTCGAACCCTCAGAACCAAGTTTGAAAGAGTTACCTACCTTAATCCGGGCAAAACACTACTCCAAAATGCCTTTGTCCCTCAAATCGGTCTCCATACATCTCGAATCTGGACGTAAGAAGTATAATACAATTAATATAGGCTAAAGGGAACAATTCCACTAGAAAAATACTAATTATATTCAAAAATCCAAAATCGGCTCAAACCCGGCCCACGTCTCAAAATCTGACAAAAGTCGCATAACGCGAAAGCCCTTTCACTCATGAGTCTACCCATATCAAAGTCTCAGATCCAATAACAAAATCCCATTCAAAACCTCAAAAATCTAACTCAATAACTCTTCCTCCTTTTCCCCAACTTTCCACCCCAAATCACAAATTAGATGATGGAATTAAAGGCATAATCATGGAATTTAGCTAAAACCAAGTAAGAATCACTTACCCCAATCGACTCCTTGAAAATCCCTAAGAATCGCCCAAATCCGTGGTCTTTAGCTCAAAATATAAAAAATAGGTTCAAACCCTCGTTTTTGAAATTTAACACTACTGCGCAGATATCTCTTCATCCCGAACGCGGCCTTTCTCTCGTATTCGCGTAGCACAAATGATTCTGTCGCCAAAAACCTTCTTCGCGAACGCGTCCAACCAAACGCGAATGCGATGCATCGCTGACCTCTCTCTTCGCGAACGCGACTACACTTCGACGATCACATATGCCAAAAAGGCTGGGGTCCCCAGCTGCCTCACTCCTCTTTGCGATTGCGTTACAATACTCGCATTCGCGATGCCTTCACTAATCACACTTTCGCGAATGCGGGCTTCGCGAGCGGGCTCCTCTTCACGAACGCGAAGAACAAACTTCCTTCAGCCTCCAAGAACACTTCGCGAACGCGAGACCTCCCTCGTGAACACATAAGAGGAAACCAGATGAGCCAAAAACAAACAACTTCAGCTATTTCACCAACTCAAACCAAGTCCGTTAACCACCCAAAATCAACCTGAGGCCCCCCGGATCTTCAACCAAACATACCAAAAGCCCTAAACCACGACACGAACTTAGCCGAATCCTCAAATCACCTCAAACAACATCAAAATACGAATTACACACGGATTCAAGCCTAATGAACTTTGAAATTTCCAAATTCTACAAACGATAACCACGTCCGATTGACCTCAAATTTTGCACAAAAGTCATAAATGATACCACGAACCTACTCCAACTTCCGAAAATCCAATCCGACCCCAATATCGAAAAGTCCTCTCCCGGTCAAACTTTCAAAATTTCCAACTTTCGCCATTTCAAGCCTAATTCTACTACGGACCTCCAAACCACATTCCGGACGCGCTCCTCAGTCCAAATCACCTAACAGAGCTAACAGAACCATCAAATTTCAAATCTGAGGTCTTTTACAAATAAGTCGACATCCGGTCGACTTTTCCAACTTCAGCTTTCAATTAAGAGACTAAGTGTTTCAATTCACTCTGAAATCACTTCGGACCCGAACCAACTAACCTGGTAAGTCATATAACAAGTGTAGAACACAAAAGGATCAGAAAATGGGGGAGCATGGCTACAACTCTCTAAAAGACCGGCCGGATCGTTACTTGAACAAATCGCTCACACTGTATAAGGTTCCATTAGACATAAAACTACAAAGGTTCCAATATGCATTTGGCGGACATGAGCATTGAGAAGGCAAATTCATCCCATCGAAGCTAGCATTCCAAATCAACAAAAATGGATTTCTATTTCTTGGATCTTCATTAACACTTCCAACATATTCTTCAATTCACTCAAAGAGATCACTTTTGCAAGCTGCAATAAATTTACATTTCTAATCGTGGGATTTCCACGATTTTTATATTATGTGCAAAACATCCACTAGGTACTCATTAGTGCTACCATTCGTACCACTAGTACTATTAAACTCTTAGAAGAGTATAATAGCACTTCAACAGAAAAAAAAAGGCTTATCGTAAAGTCAACGTAGGTAAGATCACCGAGAATGCTTGGCTTTAACAAGACACGCACACGCTAGTATGGACCTACTTGTCAACGCCATTGCCTCCAATCTCATTTAGCGATAATTACAAGTGTATAGAGTTTAACTTCTAGATGTTAAAAATATACAAAAAAATTATACAATAAGATCAATTAAAAAATAATTACAAGTGAGACTATAAAAAATAGAGTCAATAACTTAGGAAATAAGACAGTCAATGCAACATGTTAAATTAGAATGATAATATAATTTTCTTATAGCAAGTGTACAGTGGCGGAGGCAGGATATCCATGAAGGGGTTCAAAAAATATTTTTTGTAGCTAGTGAGAATTGAACTTGTGATCTCACAAAGGTTTTGAACCCCCTTGACCACTAAACTACACTTTTGAGTTGTTTTAAGGGGGTTCAAAACTTAATATATAGAGATAAAAGATAAATTTTGCCTTATATATACAGTGTAATTTTTCGACGAAGGGGCCCTAAATCCGCCCCTGCAAGTGTAGTTAAAAAAGATGTTGTTACGTGGGATGTGGGCATGAGCGCCATAACGAGTGCTTTATCGATTTAATTTTGTAATGTATACGTTTCTTATTATCAGGTCTTGAATAAATTAATAGTATAATAGTGAAAGGCAAAATCTTAAGGTACAAGATTGATATTTATCAAGTGCTTATATAGTCAAATGCCATTACCTAGTTTTTAGAATTATATAGAATTTTCCTCTCCGTTGCAGTCCTTCAATTTTCTTTCAAATGCCAATCGCCATATCCTCTCTTTTTATGATTTTCCTTTTGTTCCATGCGTGTAATGCTCGGCCTTTCGGTGTTCTCAACAAGGTTTATTTCGATTTTTTGTAATTGTCAACATCTAATTCTTTGTTTACTCTAAGCTATTATAATCTCTATGTGAGTAGAATTATATTATAGCAGCGGTATATATTCATAATTTAGGGTTAACGGGCTCATGATAGATTTACATTTTACAATTCTTTTGCATACGTATAAGTAATTAGAGTTGAAAGTGTTGGTTTTAATTTTGAATGATGCAAAATTAAATATGTCTGTTGTTAAGAAGACACATTGTATTTTTATGTGTTCAATCTTTGTCAAATTATATATTCATTAATTGAAGAAATGTATCTTATTTTTGTAGGATACGTCTATATTCATGAAAAGATACATAGTTATATTTTACTTTATATAAATACCTATGGCACCAGGCAAAGAATAACAAGTTGAGTTTAAATATGACTTTGATTTTCCAAGACTTTATCCTCTGACCGAGTATATAATTTCGCTTAATTTCCTCCAAAGTCTATTTCTTAGCTTTTTATAAAATCATTTAAGAGATTTATCAGCTCTTGAGAATTTCTAAGTGCAGGTTCATTGCATCTAATTGAGAGTAAGACGAGACTTTGCTATTTGCACCTAGGTAGATCGTCTCAAACCGTATTTACACATCCAAAATTCTATCTTATCTAGTTATACAATATATATAACCGACCCAGTATAATTTTACAAGTGAGGTTGAGGAGGATAGTGAGTATGCATACTTATCCTTACCTTGTGATAAATTGTTGCATCTAATTTATTTATTTATTTATCAAGAGTTCTTCTACTTAGTATTTCCACCTTTAATATTTCCAACATTAGTAGTATATTTAGTTGAACTTGCCGAACCTAGGTCCGCATGTTCATTCACAAGGGAAGACGCAAATGGGTGGAAGCGGCCGGTGTCATTCGACGCCATTTTGCTGGAAAACAAAATACTAAATATTTATACTAGTATTCTGCAAAAACGAGGCAGTATATAGTAATGACACCGCTTCTTGGCAAAAGTATTTCTTAACCACTGTCAAGCTCATATTTGGTTTGTAAAGGTTGTAGGTTTGAAGCTAGACCTAGATATTTTATTTTTTGAACATCTTTGAGTGAACATTTTTATTAAAAATTTGAGGCTAAGGAAATATGAACCTACCTCTATTTTACAATAATATTCAACTAAACCATTGGTCAAGGCTTTCAACTAGGTAGGAAAATATTATCAAATAACACTTAATTTTATTTATTTATATAAATATACAATATAGCTTAAAAAAAAAGTTCTGCGTACGCCTGCGATCATACATATTTAACAATTGTTTTATTCCAGAATGAGGAGAACACAAGTGATGTCATGAGGGTTTCCATTCTATCGGATGGAAAATCTTTGTCGCCAAATAAGCTTAAGGGAAATCAGAAAGATGAAGCTGACAGTGCTCTTGACAAAAGAAATATAAAACAACAAGAGAATGACAATAATGATTTTGGTTATGTTTGTGTATCTTGCAAAATTCAGGATCAGAATATGGAGGATCAACTGAACGAGTTCCATTTGGATTACTTACCACCAAGACCAAAGCCTCCTCACAAATGAGCTGAACTGTAATAACTTAGTTTGGCTTCTGGACGAAGGAGAGTTTCTGACTTTAGCATGCATTACGTTTATCTGAATAAAAATAGGAGCATTATAAGAAAACTCCGAGCCGTGAAATTATAAGGCTCTTATATCTTGGGTTATATGTGTTTAAGTTTTATGTAATAATGGCGTAAATAATATTTATATGAGGCATAGTAATTATTGATGGGTTTACAGCACCTTAGCTTTATAGTTTGATGATCTAACAAATTTACTTTCAAAGAACCAGATAAAGAATCTGACACACATTTGGTACATAGCTTGATGAGTTGTAGTTTGTTTTGATGATATAACAAACTTTCTTTGTAAAGAACCAGGTCAATATTAAACTAGCAGCATCACAAAGTCATCCATGCGTCTTGAAACTTCAGCTCATGTGAACGTCGGCTCATGCAAAGATGCGATAAAGAAAAACCAGCTGAGGGACCTGATCCCTTACCACACCCCAGCAGCAGGATCGAGAGATGGGACATCGATGGAAGATGTGACAACTTAGGTAACTGCTGCACTGTTCACGCTACAGTGTAGCAACA